>JACN01101494.1:0-16053 GCA_000787155.1 Scartelaos histophorus
AGAAAAAAATACTGCAGTTGACAGACTCGGCAGATGGTTTATATCAAGCCTGATTCAGAAAATGTTGGGGAGGGCAGTATAAATAAAGTGGGAATAGTAGGATGTATGGTAAAGCTGAGCAGATGAATCAAAATGTTAAGAATAAAAATGCTATTTTAAAGCTACCATCTGGAAATTTATTTGGTTTTGAATTTTTTCACCAGTAGAGGGCAGATGTTAAACCTGTTCCCCCTCCCCTCACCTGGCCTTGGTTTAAATCAGACTATTTTTGTTTCTACTTTCTGTTTCCCATGTTTGAACCTTTATAAGATGTGTGTTTAAGTGCCATTGCTTTTAAAACCTATTAAAAGCTAAATATATTCAAAAGTTGTTATTTTTTGCATGTTATTGCTCTAATGATACACATATTTTTGCTTGATTTCTATACTAATAAATAAGCTCCACACTTACAAATTGATACCGCAGTCATTTCCAACACTTTCATTATGTATAATATTGTACTAGTTGTCCAATGTCTAATTTTGATTATGTGCTTATTTTTAGTATCAGTTAACACATAATTTTCTATACAACTTTATGCTACAGTTTACTTTTGTCTTTGTTCAATCCTAACTAGCGTAACTGATGTGGAAATGGGTTTATTCGTGTTTATAAAGTGTATATGGTATCGTAAGCGCGCTACATAAAGCAAATAATGACATCCCTCTGGACTCCAGATACATGACCTTTCTAAGCCAAGGCTGATAATTAGCTGCAGATGCACATAGAGCAGGAGCACTGTGCTGAATATCTTATTAGCAGCACTCTTAGCAGCTCATGTTTACTCTGTGTGGAGCTTCTCTGCCCTCAGTCAATATGAGGCTCACAGCGAGGGCCAGTTCAGGTGTTGATGCGAAAGCTGTATAAATATATTACTATACAAGTGAATGAATACAATGATATAGCGAATATAATCATATACCAGTACTGCATTACCATAGAGGTGAGGTGAGAGATAAAATTGAATATCGGAATTGCTTTGGGCAAATCACGTATTTTCAATGTATGATCATATTTTTTTTAAGTGGGTATAAAGTGATATTTCTTGATATTTAAACCACAAACAACATTTCCAAGAACATTTTAGCATGTTTTGATAGATTCTGAATCATGCAATTTTGCAATTATTTGAAATTGTTTGATAAAGTTTTAAGGGTGTAATTTAGAATAGCACACCACTCATATCTATAAATGGGTTTTTAAAAAATATGCAACTAGATTTGTGAAATGAACCTTACTTACTCTTTTCTACTACTCTTATTCATGTCCATCCAGCAGTCTATTGCAAAAAAGCAAGGCAAGTTTATTTGTAACACACAATTCGTACACAAAGTAATTAAAGGGCTTTACAGAATAAAATCATAACAGAATAAAAAGTGGGAAAAAAATGAACTAATTTGAATAAATAAATAAATAAAAAATATTATGCAACCTCTACCGTCGCACAATCCTATTTATAATTCTCATTTTATCAGAAAAGTACAGATATTAAAATGGGACCCATCCAGAAAATCCCACATTGAACTCTCCGTGACCCTATAACTTGGACTCTTGGGCACCTCATGTCCGAAGCCTCCATGTTTGGTGTGTGCAGCTCGTGTGCACCAAAACAGCAGCCCCGCTCACAGAGATAACAGGGCTGTGAGTGTCCACAGGAGATGGGAGCAGAGTGACTGGCCTAATCACTGCACAGCTCTGGTGATAAGCTGGGTAATAGCTCTGACCTCTATCACAACTCAGCTCAGACCCTCTGATCACTGCCCATGTCTCTTAGCTTTATGGTGCTTTGGCTTAGCCTATAGTTTCAAATATGTTCCCAGGTGTTCTGATATGTTTGTATAAACAAACACAGGCCATTAGTGGATGGGCTGAAATTTTGTGAATGGAGACTCAATATGTAAACGATACGAAAGCAGCAAATTGGCCATTTTCCACTAACTAAACAGGTGTCTCCAGGGATTAGAATCTGAATGTCTAAATTAGATGAAAGTGAATGGTTTTCAGCCTGACAAAATCTGACACCTTTTTCCATTACAACACAGACACAATTACAGTAATGCATTCTGACTGAGGACACCTTTTTAACCAAAAAAACATGCATGGATGGTTTTCTAGAAAAAGAAGTCAAAATGTATTGTTATTTCAAAGAATGCAATAGAATTAAAATAGCCCAAAAATCACTTTTTCACCACCATCTGCTGTAATACTACAACATAAGTTCAGGATTTTGACAGGGTCACAAACTACTTTTAGCAAGAGATTTTATATAACAGGGATCTTTTTGCAAATAAAATGTTTCATTTCTCAAACAATTTACACAAATGTAAATGTACAGTTTTATTGAGTTGTAACCAGTGAAAAATGTACGACAGCTTTGGTGTAAAAAACATCCTAAATATATATGCAAATGTGAAATATTTCAAAGACATTGAAAAGGAACCAAACTGAACAAAAATACTATGAGCTCTGATTGTAAGAAGCACTCTAGCTCCAGGGCCTCTCCCCTCTCTGTGCTCTTCCCACAGGGGGGGCCTCTCGGGGGTCACCTTTGCTGCCATCCTCCCTGCACCATCCATCTCACATGCACCTGGCAGCCATGCTTCTCCACGCTCCTGCTCACTCTCAGCTCACCTGCCTCAGGGTACCCACATCTCTGCTTCATCCTCCACTCTGACTCCTGCCCCGGGCCCCCTGCTAGTCCCCCTGCGGCGCCCTCTTGTGTCAATGCATATCACACAAGCCACACAAAACCTGTCCTCCTCTCCGCTCACATAGCAAGCACATTTTGATGACCTCTCGAAAATATAAGTTGCAAATGAAAAATAATGTTTCTTTGTTAATTTGTTTTTTTTTTTACAGTGGAGTCTATTAAGGTGGGAGAGGTTACTAAATAAAACCTCCCCCATTGTCACTACTACCTTTAGCCAATCGATAGAGGCGAAGCTCGGTAATGACGGATGTTGCGCTAGCTAGTGCTCCTGGGACGAGACCGAAATGATAGTAAGCAAATATTTCTCTAATGGATAACACAACAGCAGTGCTCTCCCACCCCAAAGACTTCACAGCATACAAAAGGGCTTATTACACTGCATGCAAGCTGGTAATTTGTTCTCCTTCTAGGAATATGCAGACCCAAACACTTAGTCACTTGCTGTCATGGTACCGCCTCATCTATTACAGAGCTAAGAAGAAGGCTCTAGGGTCACATCACCAGTAAACAAACAGACAAAATAATGCTACATGATGATAGAGCAGGAGTTTCAAATAAACCAAAGACAAAATATGTTGCGGTGGGCTAGTGTGTTTTGTCAGTTGTCCTCGTTGTTCAGATGCAAATGCCCGACACCCACTCATCCTTCAGAGGCTGTCTCCAAGATCTATGCACAATAGCGTCAGTGATTGATACCATAATTTACATTTAAAAGTAGCAGTCGAGTTTCCTGCAGAGCTTAGAGGATGTGCAGCTGCAGGAGCGTTTGCCCACCAACCTGTAGGTCAGCACTTGTATTCTAAGTTTGACCAGTGCAAGATATATCTCTGGGATAGTTGTTAGTTAAAGAAGCTGTAATGGCGCCGACTGGTGGACTGGTATTGACTACAGAATCTTACCACCATCAAATAACTGTTCAAAATAAAGAAGTGGACTCGGCTACTGTCAAATAAAGCTTGTGACGCCAGCGGTTACAGGGGCAAATTTGGAGCCAGGCTTCAAAAAGGAATTTATTAATGGACAAAATGGAGGGATAAAAACACCAGGATCACGTAGAGTGGGTTAAGACAAATAGATCAAAAATATCCCAATGTAAGTCACTTATAGCCACAGTCAGAACAAGCCAGAAGCACCTAGATGAACACTTTCTTTTTCTTTCATTTATATATACCGTATTTTTCGGACTATAAGGCGCATCTAAAATCATTGCATTTTCAGTGGCCTTATAATCCAGTGGCCTTATGTATGACCTTTGGTTGTGTTTAACCTCCAACGCATTTTATGTTGTAACATTACGGCTAATAAAGTATTAGTGGGCGAGTCAGGAGGAGTAATATGTTGGCCACATATAGGGCGACTGTGCAACATACCGGTAGTTCTGCCGTGTGCTGTACAAGGACCCAAAATGCAAATGCACCTGTTAAGAGACATGCACCATGCAGATTTCAGGTTTTGTGTTTTAGTGTTAAAACTGAACAATGTTGAGAGGGATCCGGGCATGTTTGATGCCCAAATCACCAACTGTTAAACTTTTGTATTTTTGTTAGCTACAACTGAGAGTTATTGTAAATGACCTGAATAAAGTTCGATTTATCCGACACACGTTTTGTTTCTCTTATTGCGCCTTATAATCCGATGCTCCTTATGTGTGGACAATGACACAACTGACATATTTTTGATATTTTTGATACTGCGCCTTATAATCCGGTGACCTTTATAGCCCCAAAAATACGATACAGTTTAGGGTCCCGCAGTATTTACAGACCAGTTTTCTTCAGACTCGACAAAGACTCAATGAAATATGAAATGTCATGAGATTATAACTTAATATTTGTTACTATAATTTTCATAACGTGTGTATAACATTCAGAAGACTTTGCTTACTCTTGTCTGATCCATTGTGTCACAGTGAATGACCTGTACATTGGTTTTCCTCCTTAGCCAATATTTGCAGTATCCATCTTCCAAATACTTATTGCTCTGTTCCATGTTTGATAGCTATTGTTAAAACTCCCCGTGTAATGGCACATGTTTCTGTCTTTCTGTTTGCAAACCCTAAACCACAGACAAACATAAAAACCTGTGGTCCAAGTGAGACGTGAGACATTTTCCGCAGCGCTGTATCAGATAACATAAGGCTAGCAGGTGATATCGCCGAGCTTGAAAATAAACAGACTTTATGTGTTTTCGTTATCGATGCTGTGGCCCCGGTGCGCCTCCGTGCCCTTGAGCAACCCCCTTAGGACCCGCAGGCCAGAGTGGAGAGGGTTCTAATCAGCGGGTGACAAATCAGCTCCTTCTAAGCTCTTGTTTTTCCATTTGGATAATGTGGGGTCCTCCTCTCCGAAGTGATAAAACAACCTCTTTGGAGTGGTCTTTTTCGTGGCCAGATTAAACGCCATCACCTTGCCAACCTGTACCGCGAGATTGCCGTGATTAACAGGCAAAAGAGAATAACGATAATCACATGCAGGATAATAGCCCGTACCAAATGGCATCATGATCTGTACATAAATCAGCAGCCGTTCCCACACCCTAAAGGACACACTTCTACCCTTTAACCGGCGAATTTATGCTTGGAAAATCTGTATTTTAACTGTCCTGACCTACATACGCCCGCAACGCCATGACAGCCTAATAATAAACATCTGGGTTGCATATTTGGCATTATCATTATCACTATAGGCTCGTATATTTGAAACAATTTAGAAGCAATTAGGCTTTTGTGCAGTTAACATGCAAGACACGAGCGCATAGGATAACACGCTAGCGGCTAACTGGATCACACACACACATCATGGGTGGGACCTCGCGAACGCCGTCACGGGGTTAATGACCTGGAGCAAACGTTAGCGTGGTTTAGAACAGCACGGTAATGAGAAGAAGAGGACTGGAGCCATGAAGCTAATATGGACACAAGCAGGCGACGTACAGAATACGCGCCCTATAAATAATATACAATGTCATGAATATTGTGATGAGGCGCGGCCCATCTGCTGATACAGGATCTAAATGTCAGGTGGAGGTTGTGCAGGCTTAACGGGGTCTAAAGACAGGTGCTAATCCTGTGGGACCATACCAAGGCACTATGGAACTTTTCTGGTATAGGGGCCGTCACCTGCTTGTATTCACAGAGATACAGTAGGTAAGTTTAATGCAGTACTGTGGAACATTTCAACCAATGCCTTTGCTTGGCCTGGAATGTCCCATGGTATGACGTTAAACAGATCCATCTAGCATTTATTCATTACAAGTGTTTAAATTGCTGAAAAATAAAATAGGGGCGACTCTCCACAGATCTGAATTGTAACGTGGCATTGTGCTGTAACATGTTTGTCTCCCTCATGATAGGCAATCTATACTGTGGAACATTCTAGACCACCGGTTCCTGGGTCATTTGGTACCGGGCCGCACAGAAAGAATAAATAACTTTATTTATTTCAGAATCCATAAGATATTTTATTTTGAAAAATTACCCGATTCTCTGTTGCATCCGTCTATGTCGCTCTTGACATGGACAAGGCTCTTCTCGGTCATGTGATGTTACCGCTAAAATAAAACCCAGGAGCAGCAAAATGAGTAAAAAACAAAAATAAGTTTCTTTTCAAAGGGGAAAAGGCCCAGCCAGGAGACAGAAGAGGAGCCTACGACTTCCAAGAAAAAGAAAGCGACATTTAATAGACAATATCAGGAGTCCTACTTAAAATACAGATTTATCCCAACAGGAGATTCCCACTGCACCGAGCTGCTCTGCATAATATGCGGCGACCGGCTCTCGAATGAGGCAATGAAGCCCTCAAAACTGCTTCACCACTTGGAATGCAGCTCATATCATATTATTTTGTTGTATTTATCCGCCACACCTTAAACACCGGTCCCTGAAAATATTGTCTGACATTACACCGGTCCATGGGGCAAAAAAGGTTGATGACCGCTGTTCCAAACAAAGCAATAACATTTCCATGGAGACATCAGGTGGCGGACCCTCCACTGGAAATGTTACCCAGTGCACCTTTAACAGAACATCTTTAAGACTGAAATTTAAGGATGTAGTAATGCGAATAAAACTGCAATTTCAAATGTGCTTTGCTGAAATATTTTGATGGAATTTGTTCACTGGTTTAAGCAATAATTTGGAGGCTAATAATAAAAAATATTTGGATTTTAAATGTTGCATAGATCTAGTGCTGTTGCGACAAAGTTACTGCAAGAATGTTCACCAGTTTGTCTAACTCAAGCTAAAATTAATTACACCATTGTGAAGTTCATTTCTGGGACTCAATAGTATGGCTGTCTTCCCACTTTTGTAACTACTGCAAGATTGCCTTTTTCTCATGCAGTGCTTCTAGTTACCTTTAATGTTCTTTTTGGGGTACTATTTAGTCCTGCTGTGTAACAATAGACACAGTGGAGCACAATACATTGCATCGGTGATTGCTTTGAAGAATGACAGACAAAAAAACATTGCGGCAATTGATGGTTATTTGAATGCCCCATTGTTTTTGCTTTACTTACAGTAATTATTACAACTTCATTTGAGCTCAAATCTAACTGTGACTTAATATGTTTGCTGACTTAATGTTTGTGCCACTGTGAAGCAGATTTGAACTAAATGAGCCTATGTAAATATGAAATGTAATGAATGTGAAAGCTAAACGTTCCCTGATGTTCACTCTGCGATTAGCTTCAGCTTGTTCATGACTTTTCCTGTCAATTATAGTTCAGAAGTAGTTTTAACTGCAAACTTGATGCGCTTTGAGACCAGTGCCGAGGCATAGGCACAAACATATACAGAAATCTGATCTTAATCTGATTTCTGGACTGTCATGAAAATATTTAGATCTGATGTAGTAATTAGTAATACAATCCTTTTTGCAGAAATTATGTAAGGAGGCAAACAAAAATTAAAGATACAATGCTAAGGAGGAGGTAATAAACTTCTATTGGGTATTTTTTTTAATACATAATATATTTAGGTCAGTATGTTACCTTTTTTGCTTTGAAAATGCTAGATTTAAACATGTTTAATACGTTTCAGTTATTCACAGTGCTATCACATCATAATTTGTGTGCATTTTGCTGATGAAACTACCACATAGTGCATCAAGTTGGTGAAGTTGTAGTGTATTGTTTTACTGCCGTACAGGAGCATGGCTGACATGGGAGTTTTGGATAGTTTTTTTCAGTTTGAATAGCTTGGACATGCATGGAAGTCATACAAAATCTCTTATATGGAATATTTGTGATGAAAAATGTTATAATATGGTAGAGAGCTCCAAAAAAAAGTCTGTTTAAAATAAAAATCGCTAAAAAATCTAAAAATACTCTTGGTTATATATTGAAACAGCAGCTCACAATAAAACTACTGTATCACCAAGTGTATTATCAATTCAGTATATTAGAAAGCTCCAAAAAGTTAAAAGATTGAAGAAGTTTGTACTTTGTTTTCAAAATGTCATTAGTCTAAAATTCCCTTGATTATCAGACACATGTGGCTAAGCTTTGTGATCATTTTTCTTCTGTGCATTTAAAGGTTTATTTATCTGATTCTTCTGGTTACCTGATGTTACTGGTGCTGTTTATCCACCGTCAAATAATGGATTTAAGCCCATTTGCCTCATGACCAAAGCGCAGCCATTAATCTGCGCTCGTGGCTGCTTGAGTCTATATGAGCAACAACAATACAAGCGATTATAGCACAGCAGTAAATAGATTTGTCATATAAAGTTCCCCATTATTGCAATGATCCAATTAGCCTGTTGTTTCAAGGAAGAGTGCTATTTTTCACACTCTCCAAGCATGGATTTCTGATAATTCCTCTTGTTTACGCTCATCTGAGGAGTGCACGCCGGGCTCAAAGCTGCCGTTAGAAATGATGTAAAGGAGGATCAGGCTCATTCATTGTGAAAATGATCTGAGTCTGATTTTACCCTGATTGACTGGCTTTCGTTAGCACTGATTGAGTACTATTTAACATGCTTAATTACTGTTTACAGTCAGGCCGCGCCGAGGGAATATTCGCAGAAGTGGGTGATTAGGGTGGGCTTTGGGCTTTCCAAAGGGAGTGAGTCAGAAATAATAAGTAGTCGATATGCCAATAACTAAAAACAAACTGGACTAAAAAATCTTGCTTTTTGGGTTTTTTTTTTTTTTTGGTTAAGTATAGTCTTCTGGTTGGATAGAGGCAACAAATATGACATTTGTATAATTGTTACCTGGCAACTGTTTGTTTAAAAGAAGAAAAAGAGTTATGAACAATAGTTTAGACTAGATTTAGAATAGATGAATAAGAATATTATAGCACGTCAATTTTAAGTTAAATCTGTCATAAAAATATGTTTTAATGGCATTTTGCACATGATACTAAGGCTGCATAACATTTGGGGAGCGAATAAAAATAACAAAAATCCCATGCTGAGTACCCTCACAGTGAAGTACACAACCCTTTTGCACGGCGCGGTATTTGGAGTAACAGCACCATTACCGGTATTGTTTTAGTGGGAGATCAAGTGCATATCATGGTCTGTTTTTATTGCAATTTAACTTGGGGAATGGTATGACCTTTTTCAGTGGTTAGGACGGCAGACAGTGGAAAAAGTAGCATATAAAAAGGCCTTGTGGTTAAAGGTGATGGACCTGATTTGTGCTGTCTTAACAACATGAAAAAGATAACCAAAACACTTGTTAGATGCTGAAATTATACGTTATTTTTCATTTTTAGCTGCTTTTACAATGTATCTTTAGTGGGGCATAATAGATTTTACTACATTACATAAAGAAAATCTGATACAGGCTTTTTTAAATGTATTCACATGCCTAAAGGATTAAGATTCTGATGTTCCTTGTGTGTTCCTTGATTGTAAATTATAAAAGCATTTTGAAGCACCGGTCTCCATTTTGAAGCACCGGGTTCATTCACATTCATTCACAAACATATTCATACACCGGTCAGGTTGGGAGAGGGATTCGAACTAGCGACCGTCAAAGCAACAAGATTTGATGCAATACACGGCTCGCAATACAATATAATTTCGATATGGCAATAATAGATATTTCAAACACGATACTCTGAGATATAGGGCTGTTTTTAAGAACTAACTACATTTTAGCAACAATATTTCTTGTTAAACCACTACTTGTGCAAAGCTAATATGAAATACATCTATTCTAAGCATCAAAAAAGTGGATATGTTGCATAAACAAATTTCCTAAATCAGCAACAAAACCGTAGCTTATTTATTGCAAAAATATACCAAAAAGTACTCTTGAATACATGTGCATATAAATATAATTATTATTTTATTTATTTAAAACAAGGACAGTGCACAGAAGACATTAATCTGAGAGAAAAGATGCTTTGTGCCAGATTTAGCTGCAAGCTTCTTTCCATCTGCAGTCCTTGAAAAAAGAAACTATTTACATTAAAACAGCAGCTAACGATATTAATACTGTATCACTATATATCGATATTTCAATTTTTCTCACATCCTTAGTTTTGTTATAGAACTCAGTGCTATTTTTGTACTTTTATATTTTAACATTTATAAAACAAATTGCCACTTAACTTGTGTAAATCCATGATAAAAAAATAAGTAACACATGTGCTCTGATCGGCAGAGAGAGAGAGAGGACAAAACTCCGGTGGCAAAATGACGAGCCGAGCCAGTGACGAGAGGGATGCATTGACCTTTGGACATGCTCTTTTGTTCACTACTACCCCGCTGTGAGTGACAGTCAGGACCCCAGCGAGGAGAGAGGGGCAAAGAGGAGGAGGAGGAGGAGGTGGGTGGGTGGTTGATGGAGCAGACGGAGGGGACAGGATAAGAGGACTTAAAAGGTTTGGATCATGGAGAAACTAGTGACCAAAGTGTGAATGTGAAGGAACGTGATTAGGCACTAGAGGAGAGAAGGGTCGTGTGTAGAGATCGACAGTTGTGGAAGAACTGTACTTATTTGACCATACTGTTTTTGGTAGGTCATTCAGTAAGTGCTCATATCATAAATAGGCTTATACAGACTTCATTGAGGATAATTTAAATCTCCCTTGCCAAGAATATGGCAGGATCAATCTCCACAAGATAATTCCAAGCCTTCCATAGACCAATATACTGCAGCTTTTCTTTATTTTTAATTAAGAATTTCCGACTTACTCTGCCCACACACTAATTCTCTAGTAGTTGCGAGAATTATTTCTTAACTACATCCTTCCCTTTCATGACTAACACTATTCTTTTTATTTGCTTTTGGATTAAGGCACGTAACGTATTTATTTTAGCATTAAAGGTGCAATGTGTAACTCCATCACCTGCTTGTCTCCATGGAGAAGTCACTGCTTTGCATAGAATGTTCCACAGTCTGGCATTTCACTTATTTATCTCCATGGGGACAAGCACCAGGCCAAGTTACAGGTCTGATCTGTGAAAATTACTTACAATAAAATACATTTTTTTCTAGGTTTAAGCAATAAAAAGACCTGTAATTTAATAAATATAAGGCAGATAATTTTAATTACATATTGTGGAGCATTTCAGGCAAAAGCAATGACGTTTCCATGGAGACAAGAAAGCAACAGGCCCCTTCCTCACCAGAAAAGTTAAATAGCGAATCTTTAAAAACACCCAACTAAATAAATGCAGATAGATCTAATGCCGTGTTGTGGAACATTCCAGACAAAGCGATAACATCTTGATGGAGAGAAAAGTGCCTCCGAGGTCTAAAAGGTGGTTTAAGGAGATTTACCAGTCTGGAAACTTCTTTAGACCTGACGTGAACAAGAATTGGATAGAATACAACAGATTGAGGTGAGAGCTGGAGGCCTAGAGGAAGACCAAGGAGGAGATTTACGGCGGTAGTTACAAGGAACATTAATTTAGTTGATCTGATTTATGGCTGAATGGAGACATATGATTTGCTGCTTGAAGAGAACAGCGAAAAGGAAAAGAAGACGGGCTTTTCATCTGGTCGAGGTGTTATCATACATGTTGAGATGTTGAAATCGTCCTTGATTTGAATGCCTGCCATATAAAACGTACTCTCCATAAATTTTCAAATCAGGTGAATGAAGGAGCAGTGAGCTTAGGGGGCGGAGTTGCGCTGCCATCTGTCCTTGTTTGCCTCCTGTGTGCCCTTGTCTTGCTGAAACTGGTATTAACAAGAATGTGCCCTAGACCACACAAATGTTCACCCACAGTTTTTATCGCACACAAATGACACCTCAAGGATCAGTGGATATACTGACCACCGCCCAACAAGCATACACTGCTATTTATAGTCTGATGGCACCTGGTACAATAGATGGGGCCATTCAAACTCCAGAGGAAGAGTATTAGTCTCTTGTGGGGATGGCCATAATCACAAAATGGAGCTTGGGTGTCAGGGTTTAATAGGGCAAAAATAACAATGGATCAGATAGTGTGGTTATAGAAGTCAGAATTTGTATTATTTGTTGAAAAAAGGCGTGAATGTCTGCAATAAGATAGATACCGGAACATTTTGCAAAACTTTTCATTCATCAACGTTACTTTAAAATGTTTTACTGTGGGCAGTACTTTTGATTCTTTCTTAATGTACTGGCCCATCCATTACATTTTAGAAGTCGTCACCCCTGACATAGAGCCTGACCGTTAGCATAGCGAGCTTCATTTGAGCGGCGCTGAACACTGTGGGTGACATTTTAGCGTTAATCTAGATTAATCTAGATTAATCTAACATGTAGGTTTGGACTGACAGGGATTGAGGGGTTGTATTGTTACATTACACTTACACTTACACTTACACACGCTGAACACTGTGGGTGACATTTTAGCGTTAATCTAGATTAATCTAGATTAATCTAACATGTAGGTTTGGGCTGACAGGGATTGAGGGGTTGTATTGTTACATTACACTTAATGGGGTGGACACTAGGGATGCACTGATCTTATTTTTCTATTGTTCTATGATACCGATGTCGATGTTATGGCTTTAAGTATCTGCAAATACCCCAGATCAACCAATACCAGGACAGAGACAGAGAAAATATTATTTGAACACAAAATGCATTTGGAAAGCAATTATTCTATTGTGTTTTGTAACTTAATTTATTCATCATATAAAGTACATAACAGCCTTGAAAAAATATCTAGAAATCTTGGGACTGATGTCCAATCCATTAAGATTTTCAATACTGGCGCAGATATCTAATACCAGTATTGTATCTGTGCAATCCTAGTAAGTACAGTATATACCTACCTGAGTACAGTAACATAAATCATTGCTCATTGTATTTCATTACTGCAGGTCTACGCTTAAATACACTTTTCCCCACCCACTCCATACTGTCCATTCTTCCTAAAGCCACATAACCGATCAAATCTTACGTACTGTCACATTAACGCAGCCCTAAGTTCCACAATCTAATTTTGGAAGAGTTAAGTAGAATTAATAAGCATGTGACAGAGTACTTGAGATATCTCGTGGTGCACTTTTTACCTCCCCATGCTCGAGCTTTAGCCACGCACTACTTATCACAGAACCACTGAGGGGCTGGAGATCCAGAAGGACCACGCACCGTCAGCAAAATTAGTAATAACCCAGCAAATCTATTTCACTCCATGTTCCACTCTGGAAAGACGCAGGAACATGTTAAAAATGGATCTGTGGGCATTTTAAATAAGAGAAGGAATGGTCAAAAAGTGAAGTGTAGTTATAGAGACTTCCTGGCTATGAGTTTGCCCCACTCAACGTACAACTTCTTCAAATGGAATTTCTTGAAGGTGATTTGGTGTTTAGAATCAGAAGGGGAAGAAATTATAAATATTAAAATAAAGAAAATATACATCAATGGCATCTAAGGTATGTTCTCTACTTTTACCTCTAGGAGTTTCTGGAAACTAGAATCATTTGTAATCAAACCTAGAATAACCAATCTCTACTTAACTAAAGGTAAAATGAAGCTGTTAACTTGAAAACTAAAACTTCATGCCATCACAAAGAGGAACAGAACCTTTTGAGCTTTGGAGAAAGACTAATAATTATAAAATATGTGAATGTTAACACAGTTTAAAGCTCATAAGAGTCAGTTTTGCATAATACTGGACCTTTAACTACATAGCTGAATCCATACTTCGACATAAGGGCAACCGTGGTAAATTAAAACACCACACACCACTCTACACTATCCTTTGTCATTGTGAAGTCAAGGCAGCCGGTTTGAATTTCTCTGCAACATAATCCACTTCCATAATATTTCCACGATTTGTCCTTTGTCACTCAAAACACAGAGACATCTCATTTTTAGCCTATCTATTCATGTACTCTTTTGTTCAGAGGTTGCTGATAATACCTTTTTGCATAATTATGTAAATCTCGCCCATGCATATTTCACCTCTTTCCAAAGTTTTCTTTTACTGGCGAGAACACCGTTTTTTGCATAAAACGCCGCATCTGAATGTCCCTCTTATGCGGTAGTTATTTTATCTGTAAGAGCAGGTGGGAGGCCCGGGTGAAGTGGGGTTAAGGCATTTTGCACATGATACCAAGGCTGCATAACATTTGGGAAGCGAATGAAAATAATAAAAATCCCATGCTGAGTACTCTCACAGTGAAGTACACCACCCTTTTGCACGGCGCGGTATTTGGAGTAACAGTACCATTACCGGTATTGTTTTAGTGGGAGATCAAGTGCATATCATGGTCTGTTTTTATTGCAATTTAACTTGGGGAATGGTATGACCTTTTTCAGTGGTTAGGACGGCAGACAGTGGAAAAAGTAGCATATAAAAAGTCTTAACAACATGAAAAAGATGCTGATATTAGATAGTGGTTAGGGGCAGACAGTGGAAAAAGTAGCATATAAAAAGTCTTAACAACATGAAAAAGATGCTGATATTAGATGTTATTTTTCATTTTTAGCTGCTTTTACAATGTATCTTTAGTGGGGCATAATAGATTTTACTACATTACATAAAGAAAATCTGATACAGGCTCTTTTAAATGTATTCACATGCCTAAAGGATTAAGATTCTGTTTTTATTTCAGTTTTTTTTTACTTTTTTAGTCTTAAAGTTTAAATGACACCTTCATTCACGCAACTAACAGATTTTACTCAAGGTGACTGAAGTGACCAAGGAGCAAAGCTATGATGAAACCGTTATCCTTACAGTTATAAGACGCCTGATGCAAACAGAAACAAAGGTTACGCGGCGCTTCTTTAAAAAATAGTGTATGAATAAGAACCAGAGAGGCCCTTTGTGCTCCAAATGTGCTATAATTTGTTGAGTGTTTCTGTCCAGACTCGACATCTCCCCCCACATCACGCTGTTCTGGTACCATTCCATTTCATCTAACCCCTGCCAAGGTAACGTCAAGGAGGATTTAATTCTCTGCCCTCAGCCTCCTCGCGATACGCCAATACCCCCCTGAAGAAGAGCCCCGGCCCGGCTACCATTTTCTTTCAGGTTCTATTTCTCGAACAGAAGTTGAAGTAATGGCGCGATTTTGAAGATTTGGCGATGTCCGCACTCTTGCCTCTCCTTCTCATCCCTCTGCTTTATGACAACTCATTTCTTGCTGTGCTCTAACAGTGATGAAACGCTGGCCTTTCCCTGCTATTGTCCCAGTGTATTTAATAGTGGCACATAAATCTTAGTAATGGATTTGTTTGTGTTTTTATGTCTTTTAGCAGGGCACCCACATCGAGAGGGGATGATCGGGCTATTCTGCCGGCCCCTTGTTAATTACTCCACGGTTATTTTGATCCGTCATAAGCTCCTCAATGGGCTGTATAAAGGCCTGCTGCTGCTAGCCTAATCAGCTAAGTGAGGCTGCGGCACAGATCTACCTTTCACCGTTTAATCCTCTCACTACGGGAAGCCTGCTACTCAGCATCCCGGGCGGAGGAACCTCGTCAGGCCTGTTTGCGCTACGGATACGCTCATTGCTCTGCTTTCTGAGATGCTAAATTGCGCTATCAGCCTCAAAGATAAACATTTGGATCATCTTCTCCTAGATACTCCTGACGGGGTTTTGTTTCGCTTCTTCTGCTTTGGCACAACGTGGTTTCTCCTGACCAATGGCTGCGATGACGGGCTAAGCTCAAATTTAGAGAATCTAGCTTTTTTGCTCTATATTCAGTATTCTGCAAATGCTTTAAGGATGTATAATTTTTTTATTTAATGATACTGCATCAATATCACAGACTGCTGTATCAACACATCACCAAGAGTATTTTTTAGTATATTTTACTCAATTAGTTTCATAGCTTTTTAAAGGAAAAACACTTGACATATTCAGCGTTTTGATTAAAATCGGTGTGTTTCATATTA
>KN490376.1:0-10001 GCA_000787155.1 Scartelaos histophorus
AATGTTAATTTAAATGTAAGTTAAGCCAAGCAAACTCTACTGAACTTAAACACTCCCTTTTTTGGACCCTCACCCACAGTTTAGGGTCAGCGGTCAGGGAGTTAGGGGTCAGGGGGTCAGGGTCGGCCCATCAAGACCAAATCAAGACAATCTTTCTAAATTTTGAAATTTATTTGCATTTTACAGTTATTTTGCATCAAATAAATCAACACTTTTATAGATCTGTCTCCATTTTAGCTGATAAATGTTCATTTAAGCTTAAAATAATGCAAGCAAACTCTTCTGCACTTAAACACACCACTCTTTTGGACCCTCACCCACAGTTTGAGAACCACTTCTTTAAAATAACTTCCACTGACACTTCACAGAAAACTGAAAAGACAGTGAAGAAAGTGGCTTGGGTTTTTACATGTTTTTTTCAGGTTCTTAAACTGGACTCACTTTCTTTTACTGGTTTTACACATTTACCAAACGCATGTTGGGACAAATACAGATGCATTTGTGCACTTTTATTATTCAAACTTGTCACAGGAGGCCTTCTTCGTGCCAACGCCGTAACATAAATATGGATTAGTTTATGCTTCGTGTTTTGGCTCGCTCTAATCGGCAAACCTTACACCCTCTACATGATCCAGTTTTTTTTTGTTTCGTTTGGGGTTTTATCGCTATTTTCTCCCAAAAAATTCGATTCATAATACAGAAGCTGGCTTTAAATTGGTTCCTGTAACTGTTACCGCTTCATTTGAGCAGCACCGAACGTTTAGTCCACTTTTTTTATACATTTTATGGTTTAATGTCATGCCGTGTAACGCTGCAAAGCCATAATATCTCAATGGAAACGCAGGTAGCAGAGCCTCCACCGAAAGAGTTTCACTTTTTAAATACAGACTTTATGATTAAACTGTTCCATCAGACTCATCCAAATGCACTTTTCGTTTGTCATTTGTCTTATGCTCCCTGCTCCTCTCGTTCAGACTCGTCACACAGACCCAATCTCCTAATTCGTGTTGAGTCGGAGCCAAGTCCTCAGACCACATCGCTCATACGCACTGCACTTACTGATTACGCCGGCCCTTTGTCTTCGCTCACTTTGTCGCCGCACGAGCATCTGGATAACAAAAACGAACAACAAGGAAAACAGTTTTTGGAAGCTGACGGCAAATCATTTTCACCTTTTGAACCTGTATTGTATTAAAAAAACCGTAGAGATCCATTGTAATTCCAGTGCACCCTAAGTCGAATCGAATCCACTGAACCGGATCGATAGAAATCAGATTTGGAGAAATGCCTGTGCAGCCAGTTCAAGGGCAACTTAAAAGTCCTACATTGCACAAAATGGATTCTTCAGCAGAGTTTTGCAATTCCAGGGCTGAAATTATCCGAGTGATTCAAGAGAGGCTCAAAACACAGTGGAGCACTTCCTGTATGACCACATGAAATTACAAGACGGAGTGTTTTCTGTTTGAGAAAAAAACTCTCCTAAATATGCAGGATTTGTGTGTTAAACGTCGCAATAATTAGTTTCAGTTTCATTTTTGACGCTCTTAGTTGCCTCTCTCGTTGCTCCCCCTTCAGAGCTTTATCATAAGACTGATCTGTGTGACTTTGCAAACTGAAATATTCCAGATCGCATCAGGTTTCTGAGGTTGTAGTGTATAGTTTTGTCTCATGCTTTGGTGTATTTATGAAAAATGACAATATAAGAGCATGGATGATGTGAGCGAGAGTCCTGGAGTAGTCCTTCAGAAGTCCTGGAGAAGTCCTGGACTAGCCCTGGGGACTCCTGGAGAGAGTCCTGGAGTAATCCTTCAGAAGTCCTGGAGAAGTCCTGGAGTAGCTCTAGAGACTCCTGGAGAAAGTCCTGGAGTAGTCCTTCAGAAGTCCTGGATACATCCTGGAGAGAGTCCTGGAGAGAGTCCTGGAGAGTGTCCTGGAGAAGTCTTGGAGAGTCCTGGAGTAATCCTTTAGAAGTTCTGGAAAGAGTCCTAGAGAAGTCCTAGAGCCCTGGAGAAGTCCGTCAGAAGTCCTGCAGTAGTCCTGGAGAGTGTCCTGGACTAATCCTTCAGAAGAAGTCCTGGAGACGTCCTGGAGAGAGTCCTGGAGTAGTCCTAGAGAAAGTCCTGAAGAAGTCCTGGAGAGTCCTTGAGTAAGCCTTCAGATGTCCTGGAGATTGTCCTAGAGAAAGTCCTGGAGAGTCCTGGAGAGAGTCCTGGAGAGAGTTAATTTACGTACGAGAGCTGTGGGTGTTTCTCAAACATGCATCAGTTTTTTAGCATAATTGTGTACGTGGATACAGTGTGCTCCTGCATTAAAGTTCAAGTTTATAATCTCAAAGTAACAGTATCAAAGTATTGAGTAACGTCCATGAGCTGGAACAATAAAAAAGTCAAAAGTAGCAATGCAGTTTTGTGTGGCAACTTCAAAATGGAACTTTTCCAATAACTTTAATAGAAGCTGTGAGTCCTGAGCCCTTCATGCTGATTTCTCTTTTCAGTTCCTTGAAAAACAGTGTTTTTTCTCTCCGTGCTTCAGCATAGAGGCGGGCGTATGGTTGTAGGTTTGCATTTTTAATATAATGTGACTCATACCATTTTATGAAGAAAATATCCAGCCAGAGAAGATATAAAACATCAGACACAAGTAAAATTACGTTTGGTGAGAGAGACCACACAGCTCCCAACACAATAAACAACCCCAGCGCACTGAGCAAACTTTGCACAGACGCACAAACTTTCACAGCGTCTGTCAGAGCCGAGTCTCTCAAATACAATGACTTTTTTTTTTTTTTTATTGAAGTAGAAAAACTTAAAGTGCCCATATTATGCTATTTTCTGATCTATGTTATAATGTATAAAAAGTTTCAAAAGGAGCGCTTCCTGGACCTCCAGAGGATAATACACAGTAGAGAAAAGTAGAAAAAACACAGTGGTGTCTTTGGGGAAGGGAAGTCAGTTTAAAGATGCAAAATAAAATGTGGAAGGGAAGAGTTTAAAGATGCAAAATAAAATGTTAAAGGTTAAAATAAAATGCCTTTATTAATTTACGGCATGTCAAAATGGACAACTTTAAAAGTCCCGACGCGTTTCAGCCTGTGGCTTTCCTCAGGGGACAAACAGAATACTGAGTGAACCATGTGTGTTAAATACAAGAAACCACCAACAGGGCGGCTCCACCTGGAAGAGAAGGTGTGAGACTCACCTGTGGACACTACCTGAGACACTCCACAAGAGGGCAGTGTTAGAACCATGTGAGGTCAAAGATATATACAATCTATAGACACTCGAATGTACACAAAAAATACAGAAAAAATACATACAACTCAGTATAAAAGTCTGTAATAGACAATCAGTTATAAAAACACAGAGAAGTCCATATCTTCATTGAGCCCAGGATATTTAGTTGCCTGTAATTTATAAATTCAGAAAGTTTGCATCTTTAAACTTTGTTATAATGTGTCGTCGTCAAAAATACAGAGTTGTGTTTTGTTTCATTCGCACATGTTTAACACACGAACCCTGTGTATTTCTTCAAAAAGAAAACACAGTTCCACGTTGTGATGTCATGTGGTGATACAGGAAGTGCCTCACTGTGTTTTTAAACTCCACACATCTTCACAATATAATTTCAACCCTGGAATTGCCCATCTTTACTGAACTGAAGATGAAAAGTGCCTCTTAAAGGGACTCTCCATTTCTTAGTGAGCCAGAACAGACGTGTGGAGACAGTTTTTAAAATACTCCATCTACTCCTCGTATTTGCGGAGTTCGCTGTTGCTAGGCTAGCGCATGTCCACAGTTTTATCCACTCCAATCCATTTTAGGAGAAAACCCAACTTTGCATCGCATGAATCGTTGTATGTTGAGGGACTATTTTCTCAGCAGCAGTCGTGATATCAATCCGCCGATATCAGGAAGTACAACAAATTCTTCAAATGCGAGGTTGGCTTTACTTCTAAAATTATTCTTCTTGCTGCAGGCACAACTTCTGTCTTCCAGCTCGTACATTAGCCACGGCGTTTATTCGGAATTAGCCGTTATTTATTAAATTTTACACCCACACCCGAAGTTTAAAGGGGACCCGGCGTCCATCGAAACACGCGGTATTTTAGTAGATCAGAAAACGGCGTAATCTGAGCCCTTTTCCTCGCTCTAATCCAGCGCTGACTCCACACTTCTCGCCCATATGGACCTCGCCGTATGTATCCCGCTCTGAGCTCACCTTAAACGGCCGATGCTTTTTCATCTCCACGTCCCTTGGCCCGGGCCCCACGCCTCGCCTCCTAAGTGCTACTGAAAGATAGTCCCCCATAAAGCCAACCGATGAGATTTGACTTCCTGGTGCTGAAGGAAAATCCATTTATTTTGGACGCCGTTGTGTTGTCTCCAGCTAAAAGGCCCCATGCATTGATTACATTCCAAGTGCCATAATGCCCTAAGTGCTCGGGCTGTGGTGGACCCTCCCTTCATCCCTCCATCCTCCTTTAATGAAAATAGATCAGGTATGTGCATTTTAATCACAAGAGAAGCGAGCGAGGGGTTTCGGATCAATGTTATTACGTCATTCCTCATCAAAAACAAATCTGGAGTTGAGTTTTGTTTCATTTTCACACGTTTGACACTCAAATTCTTCAGATTTTGTTCTATTTAGTTAAAAAAAAACACTACTACTAGAATCATTTGCACAATTTCAACCCTAGGATCGCCAGTCTCCATTGAACAAAAGGTAAAAGTGACTTGAATTTTAAAATAAAATAAAAATTTGCGAAACGAGTGCGTAATTAAGGAAAATGACCATTCGTGACAAAGTTGTGAGTCAGAATAGTCACGTTTTCTTTGCGTTTTGGTGGTTTTTAAGCAGATTTTTGTATTTTACCTAAACAAATAACAATTTCTTCTTGTCTTTACTGTCGACGGGGATCAAATTGGTGAAAAATACGGACATTTTTTGTGTAAAACTAGAATCATTTGGACTATTTCAACGCTAGGATCACCAGTCTCCATTGAACAAAAGGTAAAAGTGACTAGAATTTCAAAATAAAATAAAAAAAAACTGGGACATCCTCTGTGTTTTTGGTGGTTGGTAATCATAAAATTGCGAATCGAGTGCGTAATTTAGGAAAATTGTTATGCAGAGACCATTCATGACGAACTTTTGAGTCAGAATAGTCACGTTTTCTTTGTGTTTGGTCGTTTTTAAGCAGATTTTTGTATTTTACCTGAACAAATAACAATTTCTCCTTCTTTTTACTATTGATGGGGATCAAATCGGCGAAAAATACAGACATTTTTTGTGTAAAACTGGGACAAATCACTGGTTTTGGGTAAATCTGTTGGGACAAGGCTTAAAACTGAGACTGTTCTGGGTCAATCGACATGTCTAGATACCTTCAGTTTGGTGCTAATTTGTTTCATGACATCACAAGGTGGAACAGAGCAATTTGAGCTTTGGAGACGTGGACAGACTCATAAAGAGTTACTCAAACATGTGCGAATGAAACAAAACGCAACTTTAAACGATATTATAACACCATTTAAAGCTCAAAAGAGTCGATTTAGCGTAATTTAGGACCTTTAAGCGGAAAATAAAGAACTGGAACTAATTTGGAGATGAGGACTTCCTCCACGAGTCCGGAGTTTGACAGAAAAGTGCCGTGTGCAGTGGGACATTTTTCACTGTCAGCCGACCCATCCGAGCGAAGTCTGACGGCGCCGGCTTCAGCTCGTATCGTCGTTCTGTATTCGCTCCAAATTGGCAGGCGACTAATAGTTTTTAGATAAAGTCGAGGTAGATAATTCTGTGAGAAATAGTACTTCAGATCCAGTTGGAAATCAGAACATCGCAGCGAATAAGTGAGTTTAGAGTAACTGTAGTTTTCTCGACGAGGTAACGCGCCCTCCTGAGACCACGCCCATTCTTTTGTGTCCTTTATAGTGAACATTGTGTTAATTAAAGACAATAGAATATAACATTTAACAAAACAGAATAATAAACATACAAGTCAAACACAAAAACATAAAACGATACCAACTAATAAACAAAAACCCCCAAAATTAATAAAATAAAATAAAAATATTGTGGTCGTGCAGCATAAATCACACCGGGGCCTCCCTCCATTTACATTTTGGCCCATTTATAATTTAATTTCCCCTTTTTTCTCTCGCTTTTCTCCCCATTTATGAATCACCTCGCTTACGCTAAATAATTTCGTTCACTTTCATCGTCTTTTACTTTTTACTAGACTATTAAAGCACAATTTTAAATGGTATTTCCCTTTTTTTTCCCCTTTCTTCTTTCCTTTTCCCCTTTTTACTGTAATAATAATAATAGCAACAATAAAAACAATAGTAATTATCATTATTATTACAATTTCCCATCATCATATTTATTTTAACTATAAATTATGAAATTGCCAACTTCCTTATGAGTAATTTCTCACTTATTTTAATTGTATTTATCATTTTCTTTAATATATGGATAAATTAATTTTCCCTCAAATACTTAAGAACTTCCCATCTCTTTTTATACTTTACTATATTATACTGTACTATAGTTTTTACTTTACTTTTATAAATCGATTCAGTGATATATCGTGATCCTTCGTCGCACAATTATCAAATCAATTCAAAATGTCCCTGGCGTCCATTACAAAATTAAATTAACAAAATCTAAATGCTCCAAAAAAGAAATATTTCAACCAATTTAAAACTGTTTTTTTTATGTATATCCCAGTGCAGATATATTGTAAAATCAGCTCTTGAGCTCAAAATTAGTCTGATCTGGCCAAGATTTTAAAATTTATATCAAATTATATCTTGTTTTCCCATTTATTATTTATTATCTACTTACTAGTTCTGAATTGGATTAATTTTTGTCTAGAAGTAGTTTATTTTAAGATAAACTACAGATAAAGACAGATAATTTCACTGCTTTTAAGTCATTTTCTGATCAATTTAAGTGTTTATATCTTCAATTTTGACCAAGCTTTTTTCTAGAACACTATTTGTATCTATGTGTTAGCATGCTAGTCGTTGTTAGCTTTACCGTGACGGCAAAACCACCGCTCAGAGATTATTAAATTAAACCCTGTTCGATGTGTTTTTAGTGATGGAAAAACATCCAAACATGGTAGAAAACTTTAAAAAATCATGGCCCTTTCTTTAAGAAGTCGTTTTGTTTTCTAACACCGGCTTTATCTTCTTTTTTATCCAACTGTTTTTACTCTTTTAATCTAGATTTTGGCTCCTCGCGCCGATTTTCCGTTTACTTGCATATTCTTCAGGACAGACGGGCCATTCTGCCGCCGGGTTCTTGACTTATGCGCTCACAAATCCATTGATAAGCACTTGGACTGTGTGAAGCCGCTGCAAATGAACCCGGAGAGCTGTGCCGGCACACTGTTTACTTCTTGTATTTTATCACTGACACATTGGACAGGCCACATCCTCCATCTCTCTCGCTCTTTCTCTCCGTCCTCTTCTTCTTTGATGATAGGGCCTTGGCGTTCCCTCTCCCACATCGTTTTAAAGACGTTTTACGCGATTTTTTCCACTCTATTACAAACGTGTTAAACAGACGGTTAATTTTAAATGATTTCCGGCGATCCAAAGTTATTCCTCGCTTACTTTTATGCCTTCTGAGCGTCCGTTTATTCATGGAAATGCGTTTAGAAGCAATTTTAGCGCAGAACGATTATGGAAAACCCTAATCCTAAAACTTTTCAGTGTTTTCAACCAGGTTCTAGTTGTTTCTCCTTCTCATTTACCTTCCTGAAGTTGCATTTTATGGATACGTGCATGTTTTTTTTTAAGTTTCATGGTTTTATTTGGTCAATGTTCAGTCTGAAGCCCATAAAATAAAACACCATCAGTCTGCAGAACAATCAAATCAAAAGTTAAGTAAGTCAATGAGCAGGTGTAGGCAGAAGCTAAAGCGTAATGTGCCAAAACTCCAACTACAGCACATTAATGGACGTTCATCAACGAAATTAATACAACACTAAAATGAATATAACATTTTAGTACATTGTAAAGAGAAAAAAAAACAAATAAATAAAAAATCAACAATTATTCTGATTATAACAAAATTATCTTTACGGTTGTTATTCCTTCAAATATTTTTCCATTTTTCCGTCAGGGTCGTTCTTGAACATAAATGTTAAATGTTGAATTATATTTGCTTTCTCTCTGGTTGAAAATCGCCTGCAAAGAAACAGGAACTTCATTATATTTGACTTTGCACTTGAACTTAGCCGTGTACAAGTCGACCAAGTCATAAAATTTTAGAATATTTGATTGGCTGAACAATGAGTTACTTTGCGAATCAAAAGGTGCTTGGTTAATCAGTCTAATGGCTTTTTCTTTTTCTTGCAATTAGAATTAGAATTATTAATTAGATTAGTTCTACCGTACTTTCCAGAGTATAGGTCGCTCCGGAGAATAAGTCGCACCAGCCAAAAAATGCATAATAAAGAAGAAAAAACATATATATGTCGCACTGGAGTATAAGGGGAGGAATTTATTATAGGAATTTTTGATCAAATCCAAGACCAAGAACAGACATTTCATCTTGAAATCCAATTTAAAATAACAGATTAAAGAACAACAGTGTGAATAGGTGTACGTAGGCAGAAGTAGTCAGAAGTGTCTGGTATGTTCACGTAGCAAACTAACAATTATTCACATCACTATAGCATAAAGAACATGCTAACAAGTTTACCAAAGCATCAATATTACTCCAAATCACTAAATCCACTGAAAATAACAAACAAACTGATATAATAACGTGTGAATAATTTCACATATGAGTCGCTCTGGAGTATAAGTCGCACCCCCGGACAAACTATGCAAGAAAGGGCGACTTATACTCCAGAAAATACAGTAGTTTTATGTGTTTCCCCAAATTTCAAGGCCATATGTTCGGTAAAGTGTGATGAGTTGCAGGATGTTTCCGATCAACCCGTTACCTCCGCCATCGTTGAATATTGCGATTTAAAACGTGCAAATTATTATGTAAAGATTAATGGGTGTCGTAGATTGTAACTGGAGCAGAGTTTTGCAGTGCACTTCCTGATTTTCTAATGCGTTTCCTTCTTAGATGCCGACTTATTGAGCCGCTTATATGATATATCTGTGCTGGGGCGAGGAGATTTCTGCCGTTCGGGGGGTGACGGAGGGGTGAGGCGTGAGAAATCAAACCCAGGCGAGGGGCATCGGTGCTGGGAAGGTTTAGACAGAGCGTTCATCTGGTTCCAATCACTCCAGCCGACTCGGAGCTCGCGGCTTCTGTTGCCAATTGTCGTGCGCACAAAGAGACGGGAGTGGACGGGATTGCCTGGATTTGTGTGTACAATATGTGCAAGAAGAGGCGTCTGGCGAGAGACATGAAATACTGTTGTGCTTTGGAGTAAGAAGACGCTCGACCTGATTTTTACTGTCTTAAAAACATGAACATTTTAAATGGTTTGCAGTGGTCCAGAGTTTTTTGTCACTTAAATTATGCAATACAAGCATCACAAATGCATATTAGGTTATTAATACTTTGCCGTGGGGTCTCGTGCTGGTTCTGGGGATGGTTCTAAAGTTATTTGGCTGAGGTTGGTTCTGATTTATCTGTGTGATTATTCTTCAGCCTTACTGCACATTAGGATGGGTCCATATTTTACTAGTTTTACTAAATACTAGTTTTGGTATTGATGGTCGCCCAGGTTTCAGTTTACCAACAATAATACTCTCCAATCCAACTGAATCCAACTTCATTTGTACAGCAAATTTACCAAAAATGTGTCTCCAAAATGCTGAACAGAGTAGGCACAATATAAATTAACACTTAAACAAATAAGCAAATAAGCCAATATAAAATATATAGCCAATAAGTCAATAAAAACATAAAAATACTAAGTAAGAAATAGAAAAAATTGAAAATAAAATCAATTAAAGAGTGTCGCTATGTTAAAAAGTAGTGAGTAAAAGTATGTTTTTAAACAAGACTTAAAACAATCGACT
>JACN01021739.1:0-10174 GCA_000787155.1 Scartelaos histophorus
TAAGGAAACTATTTACATTCTAACATTTTATAATTAACAGTGTCTAATTAAAATAACGACGATCCCACTCATCATTAAACATTTAAAACAATCTAAATTAATTAATTCTAATTTTCATAAATACAAAATTTTAAATTCATCATTATCTTCTGAAAATACTCAAATTCATCACATCAATATTTTCTGAAATGTACATTTATTCATCAGTATTATTATCCTCTAAAAAAAAAACAATTCAACAACCGTCAAACATAATACATTTACAGAACAATCAGTCAGAATGTTTAAATATTGTTGACATGAATATTCTACTAATATTCTAAACCAGATTTTGTCTTTAAATATCCTGGATCTAGACCAATGTTTTTTATTTTGCAGACTATTAAACCAACATGAGTCTGGACAACATGTTGTGACTTCTCTCACGCAGTTACTCTCAGGTAAATCAATACACCAACCTCACATCACACAACACTGATACCACTGTCGTCATGAAATGTCAGACTGAAATATATATATTTCTAGCGTTCAAATGTCTATAAGTTAAAAAAAAAACAGGCCAACATATTAAAAAAAAAAAGCCTGTTATACAACCCGCTGCCACTCATTTTTTAAAACTATACTGTTTTATGGCCCAGCTCCAAATAACCCTCCCCCCACTGTGACCAATGCAAGGAACCAAGACAATGCAAGGAGCTACGGAAAGTAAAAAAAAAGGACATTAAAACACAGTTAGAGCTTCTTTTAGTTATACTCTCAAATATAATCCAAGTTGTTATGTACCTATGTACTGTGTAACTTCTTCGATCCTGACCTGACACTTGTTTGTTGTTTCCATGGAGATATTATTCTTATGCAAGGAATGTACTACAGTAGCATTAAACTTATCCATCTCCATGGAGACAAGCAGGTGCCGCCATCAGGTCAAATTACAGGTCAGATCTATGTAGAGGCACCCCTGCTCACAGTAAGAAAGTGTGCTTTTTAAACAATATTCTAGCAATAAAATGCCTGGTTGAATAAATGCAAGTTAGATAACTGCGAAATGCGAAACTGTGAAACACTCCATGCAAAGCAATTACAAGAAAAGTAGTGGTTTACCTTTTATAGTGGTAGTGGTATACCTTTTTTAAAGGGTTGTTTTTTTGTTTTGTTTTTTTTAAATGCTTTGGTGGGCCTTTTTTTCTAAAGTGCAAAGTCATGGTGTGGTACTCCATCATGTCACAGTATATCACCTTGCAGGAGGTCAAACAAAAACAACACATTTGGGCCAGTCAAAGGATTAAAGACTCATTCTTTTTAGAGACACTATGTTTGAAAGTTGAATTAAACTTTTCCACAAGTTCTCCGGGACAAAACAATTGACTGACAATGAAGCCAAAAGACAGTGAGCTGTTTGACCAGACGATCTCAGCTAATGGGTGATTTTCTTCAGAAAGAAGAGAAATGGTGTTGATTGTTAATATAGTCAATATTGTCTGCATATTGTTTTACAAATGTTTTGAATGTATTTTAATGTTTAAAACTACATAATAGCCACCCCCCCTCCAGCAAAGATGTCTTACATGGTCAGTCAGCGTTTGGTGTTGGTTAGATTTCATTTGTTCAAGCTTCCTGTCTAAGCACACAAAAAGGTCTGTTCTAAAAATTAAGAATAAGGCTTTGTTTTACTCTAAAACCAACTGGGCTCTGGTCCAGCTCAGTGCAGGTCAAGTCTCAGGTCAGTCCAACCTTGCCCACAGAGTAAGAGGGAGAGACAGTGAGCCAGACAGACAGACACACACACACACACACACACACACACATGCACGCACGCACGCACGCACACACACATGCAAGCCCACACAAACATACACACAAGAGCATTTCTTTAACTACCTTAAACTTTAATTATTAACAAAATCTTTATCTTGTAGAATGAATGTCCTTGCAAGTAAATTGCCCCTGCATTTTGGATGGAATTTGCAGTGTTCATGACACAGGTAGAGGAATTTTATTTTAGAACTCAAACATTTCGTCCACAAACTGCTACTTGACTGATTTTTTTTTTAATATATACACAAAGTTATATTTAAAACATGAAAACCTGTCATATGCACTTAAGATGGAGAGTACGCAACATTTTTAGACACATGCACATTTTGTAAATGAGTCCTCAGGTCGTTTAATGTGTGCAGCAAGTCACTGGGGATTTCCTGCACTTCACTGTGGTCTGCTCTAGGTTAGCAGCACCAGCAAAAGGGACAAACTGATCTGTAAAGTTGGTCACATGACTGTAAGCTGGGCACATGTGAGGAGCAGAAGGACGCTCACCTACTGCACCAAACTCCATCTCTAGGTCATATTCTCCAACAGCCTCCCACAGCTCCTCAGCTGTCACAGTGCAAGAAACAAGACTGCATTCATAACATACTCCATTCAACCATACAGGCTTTGACAAGATGTGGCCATACCAGCTTGTCAAAGCCTGATCCCATCAGATCTCAGACGCCAGACGCTCAGCAGGGCTGGGCCTGGTTAGTACGTGGATGGGACACTATTGGGAATTCCAGGTGCCACAGTGGGGCACCAGTTGCAAAAATGCCATTGTGTCCTATAAGGTCTATGGTCCTTAGGCAATGCACTTGACCCACATTGCCTAGTATGAAAGTGGAGTGTGCGTGATGGTGGTGGTCCGAGGGGCCAATGGTGCAGATTGACAGCCTCACTTTCATCAGTCTGCCTCAGGACAGCTGTGGCTACAATAGTAGCTTATCACCACCAGGTATGGAGTGAATAAATAATGCTCTGCAAAGTGTATTTGAGTGTCCAGAAAAGCGCCATATAAAATCGATGCATTATTATTATTATAATTATTATAGTGCATTATTTTTATTTAGCACTTTTCCAGACTCTCAAAGTTGCTTTACAATTTGTGTGTTATTCATTCATTTACCCAGGGGTGGTAAGCTACTGTTGTAGTAACAGCTGCCCTGAGGCAGACTGACAGAAAGAGAAAAGAGTTTTGCCATCAGCCTCTCCGACCACCTCCAACACTCACAGACACACCACTTTGATGCTCGGTAATGTGGGTGAAGTTCCTTGCCTAACAACACAACAGCAGATTTTGCCCCTGGCGCCCCACTGTGGTTCCTGATTTTCCCAGCAGTCTCCCATCCGAGTACTAACCAAGTCCAAACTTGCAAAACTTCTGAGATCTGAACAAGCTTTGACAAGGAGCTTTTGGCCTCACAACAACTGACCCTTAAGTAATAGATGACCAAATGTCACGCCAACTCACTATTTCAGCTTTGGACTTTCTCTTAACCCCCTCCTCTTATATAGCATGGATCTACTGTATATTTTAGATATAGATATACATTATCTTTAATTATAATTTAAAATCTTCTTGCACATAAATCAGAATAATTTTGCCTTATTTGACAGCATGTCTCTTTTTGCAACTCAAAATCTATTTATCTAATATTTATCTTTATTATAATAGGCTATTGTAATGTATAACCTACTTTTTCTAAGTAATTTTCCTGATGGATCACTGACTCTTAAAATAGTTTCAATTTTATAATGTAGAATATAGCCCAGTAGTGTCTCACTGTGAGGTCCATTCATAATAGATATGGAGCAATTGCGTCCTCACCTCACCCTTTGCAGTGAACTGAACCCTGGCTCCCTCCATCAGTACAGCAAACATTGGCATCCTGACCTCATGTTTGATTGGTCGCTTACCGTTGACATTTGAGTGGCTATACCTAATGCATGAGATTGGACACTGCTCATTGGCTGACCCTGGTCAGTGGAACGGGTTTAAGTTTGAGGTTCTTGCACTTTCTGGACTGCCCTATAGTGACCACATGTTAAGGGAAACAGGTATCGACCCCATGATACTGGTTCAGCCAGTATCCTGTTTGGGACTTTGATTGGACTATTTACTGGCTGATGTAGGCTTAGGGTGTTTCATAATGTTTGAACTTAAATTCATTCAAAGCTGTTTACTACTTTCTTACAGAAAAACAAACTGAATTAACTAATAAATTAATTGTGTTTTTGTTAGGTTTTTTTTTTTCAGGGAAAAGAACATTGTCCAGAAAACAACATTTATTTTGTCTGAAACACATTTACAGGTCAGCTGGCACAATAACAACCCCGTGTCTTCATGAGCAAAGTATATGTAACGGTTATTATCGTTTCCAGCTGCATTAAAGGTATTAACAAAGCACCAAGAAAGCACCCAGTTCAATGATTTTGTGTTTCTGAAATATGCAATAGACTAGAGCTGCCTTTGTGCTTGCCCCCAGCCTGGATAAATGGAGATGGTTTAACTGAGGAAGACCTAAATATATATTTGTAGTTGATGATAAAAATTGGTTATTGTAGAATCTTACATAATTACTTTCTTACTACTGTTATGTAATCACTGTTGCAATGATGGTAAATAGTGTCCACTAAGGACCCCGGTCTGTATGTCAATAATGTGGCACAACCAACATAAATGATTAAATAATTAGAACAGATGAAAGGTCATGTTTGGCTTTATTCAGGCTTTTTAATCTTTTACCATTTAGACAGTTTTAGCAAAGACAAAATTATCTGAATAAGGTTGGCTGAGTTTTATACATACCAGAGAAGCTTTTGAGTTTCCACCTTATGATGTCATGATGTGTTTTTTGATGGGAAAAAATATTATAAAAGTGTTGAAATTCAAATAAGTTAGAATAAAAGACAAACATCTACAACTGCATTTTACACAGGCCAGGGTATTCCATATTAAGTAAGTATTTAAAAACAACATAATACAGCTACAACTATTATATAATGTGTTTATGCAATCCTTATTACAACATCGCTTTGTGGAGTGTTTGGTAATGTGCTACAAAAAAGCAAAAGTAAAAAGTCTGAGACATAGTAAGCTACAGTTATGTCTCATGGATATCCTTTATATTCTTCAGTAATTTTCAGTATTCACATGGGTAAAAGACCCCTGGCCCATCTTTTCAGTGTCTTTGAGGTAGGCCTGTATTCTGTATCAGAATCTGTCTCCTCCTCTGAAGAACTGCTGGACCACAAAGAGTTAACATCGAATGAGTAAACGTCAGGATCAATGCGCTCCCCCATATCCACACATTGTATGTCCTGAAATCTTCCTTTAGTTGCCCTTAGACACTCTTCAATGCTCATTCGCTTCAGGACCACACAAGGCTTCACATTGTTGTTACTGACTGTCAAATTGTCCGGAGAATTGGCCATGTGATCAACAGAACTTGACTGAGCTTCTATTAAAACGTCAGGATCAATGCGCTCCCCCATATCCACACATTGTATGTCCTGAAATCTTCCTTTAGTTACTCTTAAACACTCTTCAATGCTCATTCGCTCCAGGACCACACAGGGCTTTACATTGTTACTGACTCTCAAATTGTCCTGAAAATTAGCTATGTGATCAACAGAACCTGACTGAGCTTCTATGCATTTTTGTGTGTTGCACGTAATGTCCATCATTGAGGTAGAACGTGTAGAAAGGCTAACTTCACTGTCTGTATTCACAAATTTCATCTGAGAATAGTGCACTTCTTTGACTAAATGTCTCTCATTTTTTTGTGACTGGACATACTTTTCTCCAAGTCTGAACCTCTTGGAGAGCTTTGAAATAAATGGCTTGGAAGAGGGAGCAGTTTGAGGTGTTGCTGTTTTTGGAGAATAGATCACTGTAGAACTTGCTGCCGTTGAATCCTCATTACTACACATTTGAATATCATTTGGTGTTGCACTACTTTTTTGAGGGCATATAGTGACTGGAGTTATATCTATGGATGGGACACTTAGAACTTTAGGAACACTGGCCCCTGCTATAAAGGGCTCAACTGGAGGTGGTGCTGGATGCAATGAAGATGACAAGTCCACTGATTCAGAAATAAGCTTTTCTACAGTCTTTGGATTTTCTTCTGCCTCCTGCAGCTGATTGGTGGTGGATGGCAACAGGTGTTGCTCAGATGAGTTGAGGAGGTCAGAGGGGGTGAGGTCTGAGGAGGAGGTGGATGTGAAGAGCGAAGGGGAGATCTCATTGGGCTGATGTGGCTGCTCTTCACACAGCTCCATGGGACATTCACACAAGAGGTTCCTGACCCAGCGCTGGTGTTTGGAGCAGAAATGAGAAGTAACTTTGTTTAAACTGTTTTCCAAGCAACTTTCTTCTGTTGCACTGACGCAGGTTGTTTTGTTTGTTTTGTCTGAAATATGTTCTGTTCTTGGTCCATCTATATGCACCTTTATTGAACCAGCGACTGGACAATCTAGCTTTAAGGACTTCTCTGCTGCAGAGTTGAGTTGTTCTTTGGAGGTGCCAACACAGACACAAGACCCCAGGTGTGACTTGCTGAGTGAGTAGCAACAAGCAGTATCTGCAGGAACAAAAGACTTATGTAGTTCAAAACAATAATAAATAATTTAAACTGTACTATGCAAGATCATTTTTTCTCATCCACGTATGACAATATTCACAACAATATCATTAAGTCAATTGGATATTAATGACCAGTATACAACTTAATATGGCAAACTAAAGACTATGCACAGCATGCAAAAACTATAGCCAGAGTAGTTTTGGAGAATGGACTTTTTTCCCTAAAAACACTTATTACAAAATTATCCAATCCAATTATTGTCATTTATCCTGCAATAAACTACTAAGCTTTGCATGAATTAAAGTTCAAATATATAAAAAAAAACATTCTAAGCCTATATCAGCCAGTAAATAGTCTTGTTATATCCAATTAAGGTCAAACAGGATATCAGCTGAACAATTATCATGAGATTGATACCTGATTCAGACAAATTTCATGCATTGGCGCAGATATCGATGTCAGTATCGGTATCGGTCACTTAACATGCCTAATTAAAATAGTTCAGGACAGTGCATGAGACACATGAATTGAAACACAGTGGATTATATCCATGGGCTAATTTCCATCTGTTGTTCAGCATTCACACATAAAAAACATACAGATACACCAATAAGACAGTAAGTGACATGTCTTGCCCAAGGACACAAATACAACACACACCACTGTGTTATGTTCTTACCAGAATGCAGCAGTGTTTTCAGACGTGTTGCTGTGGTGATCAAGTCGTCAGTGATTAAATCTAACAGCACTTTCTCCTCTTCTTTTACAGGAAAGTTTTTCTTCATGATCTAGAGCATAAACACATTTTAGTTACTGACAGTAATGAAACACTTTCTAATGGCCTGTTTACTCAAAGCAGATATTACCGTAACCAAATAAAGATTTAAATAGTTTCTTCTTAATTGTTACCATGAATGCATTTACAAAGAGATTTAGGATAGAATTTACACACCAGTAAATGTAGCCATTACATGACGACATTAACTGGTAACCATTTTATGCAGGGCTGAAAGAAATAAACTATGGAAAAAGAGTGCCTTGTTCAAAAGCAGCACAGTTTTAGCTTCATCTGGTTACATAATATATATCTATATATCAATTATTCATTCTTTAACATAACATAATTTAACATCATGTATTCAGCAAGAGATAACCATACTGACCATATGGATATAGTCATATTTGTCTGAAAAAAACAAACAAAAAACAAACAAACAAAAAATCTTTTTACCTTATCAATATAGGTACATTGTGGCAAAGCTTTGTCCAGTTCACGCAGATAGTAATGCAGTCTCTCCTCTGTCTTTTGAGCATAATGCTCGCCATACTGTTCCTCCATATGATTCTAAAGAAAAACAAACAAAAAATAAATAAATAAATAAAAAATTCACATTTAAAATAAAAAAGCGTTAATGTGTGACCCGTGCATCACTACCCAGTGTAAGAAATAACAGGTCTGGTGAACAGTTTGATCAATAATCACTGTGGCACTCCTCCATGCCTTCCTTGGGGCATCCATCAATGTCATATATGTCCCCATTGAACATATAATGAATTTATATAATAAGTTTAATGAGTTTTACATATAATGAGTTTAATGAATAATTGAAATAAACCAATAATGAAATAATTGAAGAAAACACACAAAGATTAACTACTTCGGATTGTTTATAATAAAAACAAAAAACTAAATCACTTCATCTTGAAGTGACGTAGCTTTTTTATCTTTAACCTTTTCCCATTCACCTTTCTTCTAACATCTTTGACACGTGTCTTCTTTGTCCCCTTTTAGGCAATTTATGCTTAACAAATAGCCAAATTGTTGTATTAGCCCCCTCTGCTGTTTGTACGACTGACAACCGGTAGACTGAACTTCCGTTCTGAACTTTTCCAGAACGCACAGATTGCCAGTCCGCCCCTGCACTTTGAGATGCTTGACAAAGCAGTTCATTGAAAATTAATAGTAAAAACTAAATCTACACTGCCTCCTACTGGAATGTACATAGACACTGTTGAGTTCCAACTTTTTCAGTAAAACACCTACCTGGATATAGTCATCAAGCCTTTGTTTGTCCATCACCAGTGACTCAGCAAAAGTCCTGAAGTCTAGCTGGTTTCTTCTCATAAGATACATTTCATGTTTCCTCTATGAAAAAAATGTTACAAGTTCTTAATAATATTTTTAAAATGTTTACAACATGTATAGTGTAAAGGAACTTACACAGTGATCTTCATATTGAGGCAGTTTAGAGGGAAAGTACTTAATAATTTTCTGTACAACACTGATAGGTCCGATTCTTCCCCTTAGCATCCACATGATCACCTGCAACATAGAGTATGTCATAAAATATTTTGAAAAATAGGAACTGAACAAGTAAAAATAAAATATGAAAAAATATAAAAAATAAAAATATGTCATACCATGGTTTTGAGGCCAAATACAATCTTCATATGTTTAATGGCAGGCACCAGTGTGGGCAGCAGAGTATGAGTATGCCCTAAAAAGGCCAGCACTCTCTCATAGAGATGGGTTTCTCTGCTTTTGATGATATTGTAGACCTGTGCAGATATAACACGGAGACGCCACGACTCATCCAGGCTCAATATACCCCAGTCCCCTTCTGGCCAACAGAAAGCCTCAACATCTGTGAAAAGAAAAATATACCTTAGAATAATTAAACATAATGCACCAGTTCAGCATAAAGAAGACTAAGTGATAAGTGTTTTTTTCCTATATCATCTTAATATACATTTTGAGCAATATGTGTTTGTAGTAAAGGACAAATGATCCATGATACAGAGCATTACGCTTTCTGTTGCTGAATCATTGGGTGTCTAGATCTGATTTGGTACAGTGACTAAATAATAGTATAAATAGCCTCCTGTTGTATGTATATCACCTTGAAACACATCTATCATTCCGTGGGCCCACGCGTACTCTATGATCTGCAGCCTCCACGCAGAGTGTTCCTCCATCAGGTGACACTACTTCCTTTTCACGCAGCATCCCTTAATCTGCCCCGCGGTTGAAGAAGCCCCGCCTAGGGCAGAACATGTACAGACAAGTCCAGAACTTCTTATTATTCATCAGTCCATGGCCAGTCCAAGACCATTTATTTAGTGTAGTTAATTATATTATAGTAAGGACAGGACTTACAATTTAAAATACAGAGACTAAAGCTAATTTCCTGCATTATTATAATTTGTCCATAACTATCAAGTATGAAACAAGTAATAAGTAATTCATTAATAAGTAAGTGATGATTCTATAATTAAAATGAAAAATGGATTTCATTATTTGCAGTTTAAATGCTACAGATGTTCACAGATACATGTCTAGCATTTATACTGTACAAATCTCTCGTCTATGCTAATATCAATTTTAAATTTTAAGAGTTAACAAGTTACTTAATAATGAATTACTTATTACTTATGTTTTATTCATAAACATAAAGCTAGTTTTTCTCAGCAGTAGTTGATAGCCTTAAAGTTTCCGTCTTTCTTACCTTGATAGTTGTGGGTAAATTCTTCATGGACAGAATATGTCCTTTGTGGAGCTTAGATGAAGATTTAGTTCCGGGGCAGGCAGGTTCATGAAGTTGGTGAAAAATACGCGAGACATTTCCACAGATATTTTGCTCATAAATCTATTAAAGTATATATGTGTATATATATTTTTTTAAATTCTGTCATAGAAAAGCATTAGCCGAAAGTGTCGTTCACCCTGTATGCGGTACTTCCGGCTGTTGGTGTAAAATCATAGACCGTAAAAAAAA
>JACN01041863.1:0-23127 GCA_000787155.1 Scartelaos histophorus
AGACACAAAGGCCACAGAGAAGTGCAGTGTCAGTGTTGCTGCAGCAATAAAGTAACTTTGTCTTGATGTCAATAAAATCTCTCTCTCTCTTTCTCTCTCTGTCTATTTCTCTCTGGTCGAGGATTTCCTGCTTGGAAATGTCAGATCTGTGAAAAGGAAACCTACAGTAGCTCATAAGAATACACTAGTCTGTAGACAAGTAGTTTGTGAGCAATAAAACTGAATAAATACAGGCTATTGGTTTAATGATGTGTGACATACAATACAAAATGTCCATGGAGAAAAAGAACAGCTTCACACTGCACATTTACATATACTGTGTCACTTTTTTCCCAATGGATTTTATGTTGATCCATTGCAAACAATTTAGTAAAATAAGTTATTAAGATCATCTATGTGTTCTTTTTCATGCAAATGTAAATATATATTTATGCAGAATTCACTTTCCACAGTTGTCCAAGCAGGTATTCATTTTTCAGACACAAGATATTTTACTGATAAAAGGATGAAAATATTCCCATTGCCAATGCAAATAAATGCTGGGAAAAGAGAAACTGCACTTTCTAAAAGCTTCGGTTTTCCTCAAAATGAGCAGGTTTCTTAGGCCATATCTCACAATAATGGAAAAAATAGACTAGAAAGAGTTTTGTCTCAAGGCAACAACGTAAAATTAATCTTTAGTTACTGTGAAGCAGTTTCTAGGCCTCTCACCTTTCTCAAATGTATCCTTAAAAGTGCATTATGTACTATCTGCTAGTCTCCATGGAGATGTTATTACTTTGTCTAGAATGTTCCACAGTATAGTATTAAAGTCATCCATCTTACATGAATTGCAGGTGTTTTTATTGAATTATAAATATCTTGAACAACACAGATCTGACCTGTAACTTATCTTGGTGTTGTCGCCTTCTCTTCTACATTTCGATGACCACTTCAGTGCCACAGTGTGAAACAGTAGGCGAGCAGGTGGCACACCCTCCAGCAGATACACAGTGCATTTTCCAAGGTCCTATATTATGTGAGCTTTAAGCCTTGTTATAACGTTCCATCCAAAAAGGCCTGCAGTTGTATTTTGTTTCTTTCACATGTTTGAGTAATCCTGCATTATGTATGTCAACATCTCCAAACCTCAGAACGCTCCATTCCACCGTGTGGTGTCTTGCAGCTGTAGTTTTCAAGCTCACAGCTACGTTACACTGGCCATTTCAGAGCTAAAATCATCCAAATGATTCTAGCACTTTTCCTGTATTACCACATGACATCACAAGGTGGAATAGAGCATTTAATGTTTGAGAACTGTAAGAATTAAGAAGAACTGTATGAATTAAACAAAACACAACTCCAGGTATGTTTTTGAAGAGGAAACAACATTATAACAGATGAGAAAACAACATAAAACAGGCGCTTCAAATCTCATAACTCTCAAAATAATATGTAGGTTGCACTTTATGACATCAGTGAACGTAACTTCTCATTTAGACTTTGTTCAAGAGCGACTGAAACTTTCTAACTGACTTAAGTAATCCCATCCATTCTTCCAGGACACTGCAGTCATCAAAGAAAATATCCAAACAAATGCATTTCTATTTCCTGCCTCACAATGTAATAACAAACTTCAAGGTAATCCGGGCAACTGAGAACCCTTTTGTTGCATAAAGGTGAACTCTGTCGCTCTGGAGAGGGAAAATTCACTTGAAGATGCACAGAGACATGTTGGTATAGTGTGATGGCTTCCACATAGTGTCCTTCATGTTATTAAATGGCTGTTCAATGACCCTAACATTACTGGGCACATTGTTTGCGTGAAAAGCCAAGGAATTTCACATTCTTCACTTCTATAGCTGTACATGTACTTGATGAGAATACATGGTGTGGGGAGAAAAAAAGGTACAAGAACGTAATTAATATTCTTCCTCCGTTATGAGTGTCCACGGGCGGTAGCAGCTCTCCCTTGAGAGCTAAATTTGGTGTTAAAGCCGCATTCTGTATTCCCGCCAGTCCACTTTGATGTCCAGCACGCGTTTTATCTTATCACGTACATTCATTTCTTTCTACCCTCTGTGGCAATAACAATTAATTCTTTGACAACGCCATTACACCTCAAATGTGGTTTCATCTTGTGCGTTCGTGGATTCGTTACGCGCCCCTCTCTCCATGCGCGCGTAAGTCCACCGGAGCGTGTATCACAATCCTCACGTACGGGAGAGTGGAAAAACAGAGCCAATTGCATGCTGGGAATATTTTCACTGCGCATAATTCGTTTGAAGATAATTTATCTTTTGCTTTCAAGGTGTGAAAAACAGGATTGTTTTCCTTTCGTGGTGCTGGAGCAAATTTATAATTACGTTTGAAAAAGGCGCACCCATGACACACAGTCACAATGAGAGGAAGGAGTGGATCTCAAACTCCTTCTTTTGCTGAACAGTGCGGGCTTTTATCCATAAGGTTGTCCCATTAAGAAAAGCTGATGTTTTCTTTTGACACAGTAACATATGATGAGAAAGTAATACTTTATTTAACAATACTTACAGCCTTCTTTTTATTAAAACTCTCCGCTGAGAGTTGCTCAGTGGGTGGAGAGCTCACCCCCTGCTGAGAAGGGTGGTAGCTTGAATCTCGCTGTTTAGTTTATTTATTTAATGAAACAGGGATAGTGCACATTACCCTTAACAGAAGAGATGCATGTACCAGGTAGTATCTCTGGTGCCAATGTCCACCTGTCGTCCCTGGGCAGGTTGGTGTTATAGTTCATCAAATCAAACATACAGAGAATGTGTTTAGAACGACCGGCCCAACTGTGGATATAACGTGTCTGCAATTTGGTGAGTGATTCTTTGATGTAAAGCAAGTGCCTTGATGGTCGAAAATCATTACCATTTTGACCATTTCAGCACATGCATGACACATGCAGCTTCAATGGAATATTCATGTGTGCATATTTTTGTCTGGTCTTAGGTTTATTTCCCATTTGCTTTAATGTCTTATCTGACAAGAAGGATTTCCTGACCTTAAAAACTGGAGAAGTATCCATTGTACAGATCCCTGCAGTTTCCCAACTGCTCCTGATATTTTAAAGTTGTACTGCAAAATGTTTCATGTGGGTGCATACGGCAGCTGATTGTTTCAATGGAGATGGGGTTTAGCTAGAATGTTACACAGTATGGCATTGAATTATCTCCATACAGACTAGCAGGTGGCCAGCAAACCAGTTACAGGTCAGACTCAGATCTGTGAAGGCAATCCCTCATAATAAGAAAAGAAAAGAGTTTTTTGAGCACTAAATATAAACACTGCTGCACATTAAATGCCATGATGTTGTGGAGCATTTAAGGTGAGAAATGACACACAAATGACGTGCTGCCCTCGGTAAAGGCTGTTGAGTTTTTCTCGTTATGATGTAGCCCAAGTTTTCTGTCATCAATAGAAGAGTTATCCATTCAAGACAATTTCCAGTGGCTGAATGAAATCCTCACAAACACAAAGGCCAATGTTCTGCAGCGTACTACCTTGGCCTTGGAGATCGTGCACTACCGACAGACTACGTAACGTAGCTTTCGTCATTAATTAGTCTACAAGTAAAAGCCTATTGGCTGCGCGCCTCCTCCGTGCGCTCCATCCCCAGCAGCGCGGCGGTAAAAGCGCAGTGGACTCTCGTCCCTCTCCGCAGCGCCTGTCCGTCTCCTGGAGGCTGTCGGGAGAATGCGCAGCTTCCCGCGCGCACCGATGGAAACAAACGGTCCAAAGTGCGTTTGGAAACTTCTCAAAACTTTACCGGGAGTAAGACCAGAGCAGCGTGATGCGTGACTGATTGGAGTGTTATTGGACACGAGGTAAGTCGTTCAGGCTACAGTGGGAAACTAGTGTGATGCCAAGAAAAATACAAATATGAAAAGCTTTTGTGCTTGCACCAAGTGTGTACTGGGATTTTTAAAAAATCATTGTGCAAAATTGTTGCAGTGTTTCAGGCAGTAGCTCCCAGCAGCTCAGACTTTATCCTTTAAATAGAAACACGTGACAAATTAACCTACTTTTACCGGAATGACTTCAATCCAAAATGCTTCTTTTAACGTTTGGTCTGAGGGAAGTTTATCAGGTTATTTTTATGCAAATTATTTTTTCCATATATGAATCTTTAATTTGAGTTACTGAGTCTGTTTGTAGCCCACATGAATCATTCAAACATAAATACTCTACATGATGACCGCTAAAGTGCTTTGAACATGTTATATCTTACATGACTGTGTTAACACCAGCAGTTTAAACATTCAAGTATTGTCTATTGATTTCCCCCCAACTTTTCATCTCTGTAGGATGCCTCTTTAATACTACATTAACGCAAGATCACACAGTGTCTTTCTGCATATGGTCCTGCCTATAGTGGGCCACTTATGGCAAAACTGACACATTTGAACACACTATAAACAAAGCTTTTGTGAGCAATGGAAAAGCGGTTTCTCCCACAGTGCATTTCATTTGTTTCATCGATCCCAGAGCAGTCAAAGCTCAAAAGACGTGTTGTGAGAACGCTCATCCAAACCTGCAGTTTCAATTGAGGACTGCTCACCACATCACAACAATGGGAACAATCAAAACTGTTAAAGGAAGGCGAGTGATGTGGGCTAATGCATAACAATGTCCATGTAACGTTGAGGTATAGGTTATAAAAAGTGCTCTTGTGATGTTTTGTGAATGTAAAATGTGTTTGAAGAATAGAATTGTCAGTATAAAATTGTATTTCTTTATGCACGTTCTACTATTTGTGTGTCCCTCAATAAAAAGGCTTCCCAACTCATCTTTTTAATTCTATCCAGCAGTAAAAACATAGCAATACCTGTTAAAGAGATGTGCCTGTTTCTGATTTAAATGTGCACTATATACATTTTCTGGTGGATGTCTGGAATGTTTCATAGTTTGGCATTAGAGGCACATTTTCATTTATTCTATGCTTTTATTGTTAGAAGAAAAATTGTAATACATGTATTCTTACCATGAATAGGGTTGCCTCTCCACAGATCTGACCTGTGACTTGTTCAGTGGGGTCACCTACTCCATGCATACAGATTAGTTTCATTAATTCCATACGGCGGTGTTACATGATGCATTTTTAATATGCTTTAACAGGGTCCATTTATGTTTTAAAATTAGGAACTAGATTAAACCAAGACCAAAAGTGTGCATCAGAGCTAAACTGGGCTCAGACAATAGTAAACACACCATGAATGTGTTGCTTTGCTTAAAATAATCCATAGTATGGCATTAAACGTATCTGTTTTACATTTATTGAGTCAGAGCGGTAAGTGCTTTTATTGCTCAAACATATAATGAAAAACATGCTTTCTTATGGGAGCGGTGTCACTTATCTTCAGATTTAAGTAAAATAAATTGTTTACACTTCATTTAATTTTACCTTTCCATAGATTAACTATAAAATATATTTCTTTCTGTTGATTTTGGTTGTCTTTTTAATTGGGCTGATAATGATGGACAGTTTACCCCAAGTCTTTTTGTTAGACAATGAAAGCTTTTTTCTCATTCTCCTGAAAACCTTGAATATGTCAATAATGTTTACAAAATGAACGCAGAGTTGATCCATAGTATGGCATTAAACGTATCTGTTTTACATTTATTGAGTCAGAGCGGTAAGTGCTTTTATTGCTCAAACATATAATGAAAAACATGCTTTCTTATGGGAGCGGTGTCACTTATCTTCAGATTTAAGTAAAATAAATTGTTTGCACTTCACTTTCCATAGATAAACTGTTAAATATATTTCTTTCTGTTGATTTTGGTTGTCTTTTTAATTGGGCTGATAATGATGGACAGTTTACCCCAAGTCTTTTTGTTAGACAATGAAAGCTTTTTTCTCATTCTCCTGAAAACCTTGAATATGTCAATAATGTTTACAAAATGAACGCAGAGTTGATCTGAGCATGGCACACATGCTATGACCCTTGATCTAGTATTGTGTAGTGACCCTTATGTTGTCAAGATAATGAAGTACACATGGAATGGAAGTACACATGCTGTGACCCTTGATCTAAGGATTGTGTAGTGACCCTTATGTTGTCAAATGACCATTGTCTGTCATTCAGGATCAGTAATAGTCTGATGGAGCAGAGCAGAGTGTTAAAGAGAGGAGGGGTCACATGGTTGGATAATGAGTCATGACTTAAATGTAAATGAAATCATCAGAGCCCTTTGACCTGTAAGTAACAAGGGATACACACCTATCCTATGCTCATATAGATTTAATAATAATAAAGACAGTATTTTTGTACCCAACTTGGAGGTGCTCTGTGTGACATTTCTGATGGAGATGTTACCTGTCCACTCTTTATCTCCACAGAGACAGCAGGTGACGCCATAGGTCCAAGTTACGCATCAGCAAGTTTTTATGTCAGTAGAAACACATGTCATGAAGTAAATGCCAGATGGATATGTTTAATGCCATACCAGAAAATTTCAAAGTAACGTCATCTCCATGGAAGCAAGGAGAAAAGTTACACAATGATTTCTTTACTGCTACATTTTGGATACTAGTTTTAGTATTGATAAGTATCTGATTGTTAATACCATGGACAAAGGAGAAGCTAAAAGTGTTTGCTGCTTCTGAGAGCTCACCTTTCACCTTTCACCTTTCACCTTTCACTGTGATTAACTTGCTCGTTACTATGGAGATGTTATTGCCTAGAATGTTGCACAGTATCACAATAAACATAAGTAGATCTGTGGTGAGGCAAGCTATTTTTCAAAGCTTTTTGGAGACATTAAAAACAACTTTAAATGAAATGCAAGATGAACAGTGTTGTAACTGAATGCAGGTGTTGGAAATACATGTTCTGAATTCTAATTTCTGGTTTAGTTACGCTTTTCTTTGCTGGTATATCACACATCTAATATCAATCGCAACATGGTTTTGTTTTCCATTTAGTTACATCCATAGCACTCATTGCAGAAGAGACAAACAAAATATGGAATAATTTAACATTTGAACATGTTGTTGTTAATACAATAGCACACCTATTAGTGTGAAAGCTTTTCAAACTGTATTTCGAGCCGGAGCCTGTGCGTTTATACCTAAAAGGAGCATTGTAATTGTGTATGTTTGCAGATGGAGATGTCTGAGGATGGCATTGACTTTTCATTCCACTCCAGCATCCCTCCAGTATTGGATGTCATAGTGGCTGTTGTCTACACAGTTTTTGGTGAGTGAAATCCATCCATTTTCTTTATCAGTGGCTGAGTCGCAGAGGAAGCAGTCTGAGCGGGGAGATCCAGACTTCCCTCCACACACACACGCGCGCGCACACACACACACACACACACACACACACACACACACACACACACACACACGCACCCACACACACACACACACACACACACTTCCTCCAGCTCTTCCAGGGGAATCCCGATGCATTCCAAGGCCAGTCAAGAGACATAGTCCCTCTTGTGTGTCCAGAGTTCCCTGGGACTCAAATCAAGAGCTTTGCATTTGGACTAAGCTCTTTCTTCACCACAGTAGTCTGATATAGCGACCGTATTATTGTAGAAGTTGCACCAATGTGAATCTTATGCTCATCCTTCCATCACTCATGGACAGAGATACTTGAACTCCTCCACTTGAGGCAGAGATTCTCCTCCCACCTGGAGACTCCCACCTTTTTCCAGTCAAGAACCATGGCCTCGGATCTCCTCCTTTGGAGGAGCTGATTTTCATTCCTACCTCTTCACACTCGACTGCTGACCGCCCCAGTGCACATTGCTGGTCCTGGTTTGATGAAGCCATCAGGGTAACATCATCTCCAAACAGCAGAGGTGAGATCCTGTGGTCTGCTAGGCCCTGGCTGTGCCTAGAATACAATGGCCAGAAGCAGTGGCAAGGGGTGGAGTCCAGAGAAATGGAGAGTCCAGCCCCCCTCAAGGAGTTGGGTAACAGAGCCCAAGCTGTGTGTGAAAGTGAGCCCGACTTTATCTAGCTGGTACCTCTCAACTTTCTGCACAAACTCAGGCTCCTTTTCCCCAGCAAGCGATAGTTTTTGACTTAACAGTTTCCTTTTTAGATTTTGTTCAGTGGAGATTGGCAATTCCAGGACTGAAATGGTGAAGGTGTGTGGCATTTAAAAACACAGTGGAGTTTTCAGTTTGAGAGAACAACTCAGCCTTAATATGCAGGGTTTGTGTGTTAAACATGTGTAAATTAAACAAAACACAACTCCAGGTGTGTTGTTGATGAGGAAACAAAAGAAAATAGTGTAACATGGGCCCATGATTAGTGCCTCAGGCTGATGTGTGTGTGTCTGCTCACAGGAGTGTGTTCTCTGATGGGGAACAGCACTTTGCTGTATGTTTCCTACAAGAAAAAGCATCAGCTGAAGCCTGCTGAGTTCTTCATCATCAACCTGGCCATCAGTGACCTGGGGCTCACTCTGTCCCTGTACCCCATGGCCATCACCTCCAGTTTCTACCACAGGTACTGCACTTAGATTCCACCATAGAACTACTCTCATTTTCTCTGCATGTGGATGTTCTGTAAATAAACAAACTAAGAAATTGCTTTTGTTATAATTACAACACGCATGTATATAGATTTTTTTGTATGTGATTATTCAGTGATTGTCTAAACTAAATCATAATTACTTATGACATGCTTCTTGACTTTACTGTACAGTGACAATAAATGTAATCAAATGTTAAGCAAAATGATTATTTTTTTATTATTTCAGTTCCTTTGCAAAGTAAACCTAAATATAAAGTGTGGCTGTTTATTTCAGATAAACTCAGATAAGATTAATTTCAGAAAGCTGCAATGTATTGGACAATGTGAAGGAAAGAACATTTAAAAAATGTCACCATTTAGTCATGGTGCCAGAAATTGTGAATATCTGTACTTTTCTTTCCTCTCCTTTCCACTGTAACCAGTCCACCCTTTTTGATATCACTCTGTGGGTTCACAGGGTTTACTGTTCATCAAAAAGACAAATCACAAACTGCTGTGAATGTGAGGTGGAAACATACTTGAAGTTATGTTTTGTTCCATTCACACATGTTTGAGCAACTCTTTATTATTCATCTGTCTACATTCCCTGAACTCAAAATGCTCTGTTCCACCTTATGAAGCCACGACACTGCAGTTTTGCTTCCTTTTACCTTTGTTTCAGTGGAGATTGTGAATCCTAGGGCGGAAATCATCCACGTGATTCCAGTGAAGGTATATGGAGTTTAAAAACACAGTGGAGCACTTTCTGTATTGCCACATGACATCACAAGGTGGAAGAGAGTGTTTTCTTTTTTTTGTTTGAGACAGCCTAAATATGCAGTCGTGTGTTAAACATGTGTAAATGAAACAAAAACAACTCCAGGTCTGTTTTTGATGAGGAAACAACATTATAACATAGGAAAAAAATTAGTATAGATGGATCCTTAAATAAAAATGTGATATCCTGACCCTATTTGTAAATCTGCCGTTCTGAAGATCACCACCTGAAGATACTGCTGCCCTCTCCCTCATCCCTACCCCCTCCCACACAGGTGGCTGTACGGGCGGACGATCTGCTCCATATACGCCTTCTGTGGGATGCTGTTTGGCCTCTGTAGCCTCACCACCCTCACTCTGCTCAGCACCGTCTGTTTCGTCAAAGTCTGTTACCCCCACTACGGTGAGTCTTCAAAGAAACCTCCTGACCAATCAAATGGCGCAGGATTAATCACCTTTTTCCCCAAGTGTAAAATAGTAGCTGCTTTTGTGGAGAAAGAGGTAGCGTCGATAATCCCCTCGCAAAGTACTGCACATTAACCCTCCTTTGATGGCTGACGCAACTCCACTCATGGCCCATTATGTGTGATGTTTGTTTGATGCTGTTCAGTATTGGCTTCTTTTTGACCTGACTCATTCCCCAAAGGTTTTTTTTTTTCTTTTTTTTCTTTGTAACAATACTTCTAGCCTCTGAAAATACAATGCCGGTCTGGGGTGACAAATTTTCTGGTTAACTGACAATCTTTGGACATCTATACTCCAATAAAGCTAAATGTAAAGTTTGTCTTAATCTGTTTTAACTTTACCATAAATGATTGATTTCCAGCGTTGTGGGAGGAAAGGAGCGTTATTTCAGTTTAATTTGGCTGGAGTTAAACGCTGTAGGTGACATTATCCTCACTTAGCCCTCTTCTTTATACAGTCTATGAGTAGTACACAAAAACTGAAGACAGTATATTTTACATAAATGTTATTTGTACCAAAATACTTGGTTCTGCTGCCAAGCCTCACATCTCCTAGAGTATTTTTTTCCTTTTCTTTGCTGTGTAGTATGTCTTGAATGCCAGCATATGGAAAGATGTAAAAATATATCTCTTCCGGGAATTCGCTTTAATGTATTGAAAGCCCTTAATCCCCCTATACAGTTGTGATGTTGTAATCCTGTGCTATTTTGAAATTGTAAAAAAAAAATGTGTTTGCGTTAACACAATCTGGCGAGTGTATCACTGCTTTTGCAAAAACTAACCAAACTGAAAATATACACCACACCCTTTGAACCTTATCATAATTTGTTAGAGATTTGGTCTACAAACCTCCAAAGTATAATGTTACCACCTCCCTGCTTGACGGTGGGGACGGTGGTCATAGGTGGCGTTTCTCTTCCCCCAAACATGGTGAGTTGAGGTAATGCCAAAAAGCTCGATATGCTTCTTAAGCAGGGGGACCTTTGAGCACTGCAGGATTTTAATCCATTGTGGCGTGAAGTGTTAACTAGGGTTTTCTTAGTGAATGTGATCCCGGCTGCCCTGAGATCACTGACCAGCTCCTCCCGTATAGTTCTAGGCTGATTTCTCACTGTTCTCATAATCACTGAAACCTCATGAGCTGAGATGTTGTGTGGAGCCCCAGATCGACGTCAATTAATGGTCATTTTGCATTTGCATTTCTTGAACATAAAGAGAAATCTCGCACACCGTCTTACTTGCAAAATGTGAAGATTTATTAGGACATGCAAATGTGAACATAAATCTTCACATTTTGCGAGTAAGACAGTGTGCGGGATTTCTCTATATGTTCTTGAGTTGCTCTCTCTCCTCCAACGCACCCGTTTTGAGGAATTGATGTGCGAAGTTCTCATCCTTATATAGCATTTGCATTTCTTAAATTTTCAAACAATTGCACCAACAGTTGTCTCCTTAACACCCAGGTTCTTGCTTATAGTTTTGTAGCCAATTCCAGCCTTGTGCAGGTCCTAAATCTAGACCCACCCTGACATTGTAGACCACCCTGACATTGTTTAACAGTGGGAGAGTTTGGAGTCTGATTGTTTGACTAATTCTGTGGACAGGTTTCTTTTATACAGGTGACTAGTTAAAGCAGGTGTCTAATTCAGGTGATGAGTTGAGTAGGTCTAACTAGTTTGTGGGAGCCAGAACTCTTAATGGTTGGTAGGGGATCAAACACTTATTTCACACAAAGCGTGCAGATCTATTTATATTTTTTCTATATATGTGATTTTTTTTTTATTATATTTTTTTAATAATAAAAAAAAATCTTCTATCTCTCATTGTTAAAATAAATCTTATATATATAGTCTGTAATAATAGACTTTTCATTACTATGTCAGTGGGCAAACCTACAAAATCAGCAAGGGATCAAATACTTATTTCATCCATTGCATGTAAAATGCAGTTACATTGTTGGCTTACGTAAAAAATAAAAGTAAAGGTGAGGTACAAACTTAATGTAATCCATATATTTTGTGTGATGGTTACAATCAAGTGTGGAGTTAAATTTTAAATCATGGCCACAAGGTGTCGCTAACTTGGTGTAACAGTGTTAAAATCAAGTATGTACAAAAAAGAAAATCTGATGTGTGAAGAGGAAGAAGTATTCATAAAATAATCCATCTCCTCCATAGTCTACAACAGGGGTCTGTGTGACTCAAACTGGAGGCCTGTGTGATATGGTTTCTACTGTGAAGACACACCAGGGTGCAGACAGTTTAGAGCAGAGGTCAGCACACTGGCCCGTGGACAGCTCCTCCAGCTCTTGTCCATAGACTGTGTAAAAAAGTGCACTAAGTGAGCGTGACGTCACCCATAGCGTTCAGTGCCGCTCAGATGAGGCTCCCGATGCTACAGGAGCGAATCTGAAGCCAGACGCGAATCTGGAGCCAGACTCTATGTTATGAATTTTTTTTTTTTTTTGACAAAGTAACAGAAAAAAACATTCAAAATCATGTAGAGCGGATTAATATGAACATTTAACCAAAATGACACAGCAGTAATAGGAAACAACAGTTAGGTTAGATGCCCTAAAGAAGTTATGTTTAGGGGATCAAACAGTGCATAGTTTTGATATAAAGTGCAATACTACAGGTACAAGACCCCACCCAATATCCCCTTAAATAACTGTGTAAACATTAGCACAATAAGGACATTCAGTGCAGCACATATGTAATAATGCAACAATGCAAAGTCCAGTTCAGTGTTATTTTATTGGTAGATGTGGTTATCGTCCATGGGAGAAAGGCAGAGAGGGGAAGGGATACAGGATATTGGTCAGTTTGGTTTTTCTGGCCTCTGTGTACTTGTACTTTCTACCTGAGGGCAGCAGGTGGAGAAGTTGATAAGCGGGTGGTGCCACAGGGTAGTCATGCAGGCAGTGGTGGTTGCTACTGATCTGTGGTAGAGTCGTCCCAGTGATTTTCCTCGCTGTTTTCACCTCCTGCTGGAGAGCATATAGGTCAGTCTTAATGCTGCAGGAGAACCACACTAAAAATCCAGATGTCAGAACACTTTTGATGGCAGAATTGTAGAAGTTCGCCATCGATGAACAGGGGATGTTGGCGCTCCTCAGTCTTGTCAAGTCACAGTCACTTTCTTTACTACCTCAGTGCCGACAAAGAGAGTTTTGTGATTGTTTTGCTAATTTTATTGGTCCAAGTCCACATTAATCTCCTTGGTTGTCACTATAGGGCCAGATGTTCCTGTAGTCCGTCTCATCGTCATTGTCATTTTTCTCCAGAGGTGCAATCTTCTGAGGAGCTTCATCACTTGTCTTTGAGTCCTCCAAAGACCATTTGTTTCTTTTATTTTCCACAGGTCCAGTGTGTTGTACAAATTGCAAAGATTCAGTATACTGTATGTTCTTTTCGCTCATCACTGTTGGAGGTTTTCGTTCCTCTGGGGATCTTCATCAGGAATGGTTCTCTTACATAGGCGGCAGACCTTCTCACTTGTGTTAGACCAAGTCTCTTATTGGACCAGGTCTTGTTTACCTGTTCCTCTCATATTTGCAAGAGCATCTAAGGTCAAACTCCACCAATGTTTTTGGATCCTAAAACACAAGCTTAGTGTAACTTTATATTCTACTTTACCACACGGATTTAAAGTGTGTTTTCACATAATAATATACAGAGGTCTGTGGATCATTTGACTGGAGCTAGATAAGCCATTGTAGTAGTAGTAGAAGACGTCTTAGCAGAGATGATGATGACTATGGATCCTAAAAGTGCAATAAAAGTACAACAGTCTTTAGTAATTTATACAAATATTATGTTAGTATTGGTCTTTACTCACCAGGACACAGTGGATCCAACTGGAACACTTTTTTTTTTTCTTTTAGGACTTTTCAGAATTTCAAGATTTTATAAATCTTACGTACTATTATTTGCTTTCCCTTATTTTGAAACAGACAAAAGACGAAAAATGTTGGCACCCAAAGCTACTACTACTACTACTTAACCCACAGCTAAGATAATAAATTGAGAAACTATGTACACGAGATGAAATCGGCGGTGTTAAAGGTGGTAAATGTTGCGGATATGACATTACCAAGCCCAGAGTCTCAGAGACTGAACTCAATCACCAGGACGACCCATCACTTCTACAGCTTGAGCAGGAGGAGCCCTCTGGCCCTCTGGAGGAACTCCATCCTCTTCCACCTCCATGTCCACTTCTTCATCTTCATTGCTGCAGCCAGAGTCTGCATCGTCCCAGTCCTCCTCCTCTTCCTCTACAAGGAGCCAGACAAACGTTTACACAGAAGTGATTCTATATAATTATAAAAACAGAGAAAGACAAGCGCAGTGGTCAGTGCAATATAGTAGCTTATAAGTACTTTTTCAGCTGCAGATCCGCTGCAATGTGCAAGTGAAAGAAGCGGCGAATCTCCAGTGCCTGTGAATACTTTTTGCTGTCTGGGTTGCTAAATTAAAGTGATGTTTTAAAGTAGGGTGGGCTGATATCAAATTGTAGTTTGCTGAAATTGTACTGCAGTTTCAGTGAAATTGACATACAGTGAATCAGTGCCTGTGTGCAGCTCATTTAGCCGACTCAAACACCCACCCACTCCTCCTGTTCAGTATTCTAAGTATTCAGAATCCAGTACTCTGATCCATGTAACGGAATACTTTACAAAATACCTTTTAATTTGGGTATTCAGTATTCTCTAACTAAATATTTTCAAAGTATTCTTCACATCACTGATGGATAGGATTAATGCCATACTGTGGAAATAACATCTTCATAAGGACAAGCACATGCACCCTCTATCAGAAAAGTGACATGATGCACCTTTAAATAATTACAGAGTTATCGATCATTAACCAGGTCAAAACATCTGCATTTTTTAAGTTGAAAGGGAAATTGTCCAATTGTCTCTGTTCTTACTTGTACCTCTATTTACAACTATGGGCATTTAAAGATCACAAAATTGATCCTTGTGATCTTTAGGCCATAATATAATATTGTATCCATGAGAATGAAACAAAAGACAACTTCTGGTATGTTTTTGATGAGGTAACAACATTCTAACACAGATCAGAAAACAGTGCAATATGGTCCCTTTAAGAATGTTATGCCATGTGAATGCAACTATTGACAAAATGACTGTAGACACTGCTATGATCTCACAGGAAACCGCTTTAAGGCCCTCCACGGACGACTCCTGATTAGCTTGGCTTGGCTGTACTCTCTACTGTTTGCTGGCTCCCCCCTGGTGCACTGGGGAGAGTACGGTCCAGAACCCTACGGCACGGCCTGCTGCATCGACTGGCGCCTCTCGAACCTGAGCCCCAGCGCCCGCTCGTACACTGTGGCGCTGTTCCTCCTCTGCTACATCTTCCCATGTGCGGTGATCCTGGCTTCATACTCCTGCATCCTCATCACCGTGCAGGCCTCTAGGAAGACTATGGAGCAGCACGCATCCAGGCAGACTCACATGAGCAGCATCCAGGCCATCATCGTCAAGGTGAGAAGAAACATGGTGAAGGAATTTCATGAACAACTGATGCTTTGATGGTGTCAGCTGATGGTGTCAACATTCCCTGGGCGTGTAAAGCTGTAAACTCTGTTAGAAACTCTGTTAGAAACTCTGATACTCAAGACTTTAACCTGAATAATTTTTTAACACAAACTGACCAGAAAGACCTGATTTTGTTGGAACTACAACTCAAAGCGACGAAATCAGGCGTTTGTAGATATGGTAAGATAGGGCAATGAGACCTCATTAGGACCGTCTATCCATCTAAAAAAAGAAACAAATAAACTTGTTAAATTAATGTGACGTTATCCATGTTTTCTTGTTTCTTTCAGCTCAGTGTGGCTGTGTGCATTGGCTTCCTCACAGCATGGAGTCCTTATGCCATCGTCTCCATGTGGGCAGCGTTTGGACAGGTGGACAGCATCCCCCCTCTGGCTTTTGCTCTGCCCGCCATGTTTGCCAAGTCCTCCACCATCTACAACCCCGTCATTTACCTTTTACTACGGCCCAACTTCCGCAAAGTCATGCGCAGAGACCTGAGAACTCTGTACCGCACTTGTCTGAAGGGCTGTCCCTGCCTACAGCCCGACACTGGAGTCCAGCTGCCCACAATTCACAGACAGAGCCCCACACTGGACCCCAATGCTCCTCCTTGTGGGGATATTAAGGATAACAGCAGTAAGAAGTGTAGTGACGCTTTCGAATGCTTCCGACACTACCCCCAAACATGCAGTGCGATAAACCCAGTGGCTAAAGCAGAAGTGAAAGACCTAGCCCCCCCCACTCCTCAAAAAATCAAGGAAATTGGTCAGGGGAACAGAAAGTGTCCGCTGGTCAGTATATGCACTAAAAGAACACCAGATATAGATAACTTGCACATTGACTTGGAGATGGTGCCAGGGCAGGCTAAGGTAGCTTGGCCCTGACTACTGTGGTATTTTTTTTATTTAAAGGTGCATTATGTAACTTTTGGAGAAGAGGTTCTGAAGGCTTCATACTTCTTACTTTGCCTGGAACGTTTCACAATATACCTTTAATTCATAGTGCATTTATTCAGTAGCAGATGTTTTTACTGGTACATAAACTACCTACAAAACCAATAATGAGATGGGTGACCTCTCCATAGACCTGAACTGTAACTTGGCTTGTTTGTCTCCATGTAAACAATGGAAAAAGTTAAATTCCATGCAGTGAGAAGGAAAAGTAAAAATCTCCATGGAAACAAGCAGGTGTCAGGAAAGTTACATAGTGAACATTTAAAGCTGGGAGACTCTGGAACCTTTGGAGGTGGAAATGTGACTCCACTAAAAAGCCGCTGCCACCTACATGAAATTGGACAATTTAAATTTTAATTTTTTGTGTGCGCTCTCATGAGGTGTACGGTGGGTATGGGGCCAAGTGTCGGTTTTGTTGGTAATACGCCCTAATATACTTTTTGGTGCAACTGTACTTTTTGTGTTACTATTTCAATGAATTCCTTATAACTTTGATGTGAGGTTGACACTCATGTATCTTCCATGCAAAGTAATGACACCACCACGGAGACAAGTAGGTGGCTCTTCACAGGAAAAGTTATATATTGCAACTTTCTTCTTCAGTCAGACAAAAGTTGCCACACCATCAGACAGAGGAAACATTGCTTTAAGGTTCATTATGTTGCATGATTAATGTTTAATTCAAACAATACACACATTTAAGTTTATGCTGTTTATACTGTACAGTATATGCTAATTATTGCAGTTACATGTCTGTTTTTTGACTATTATATTTTTACAGAAAATTTATTTTTGTGCCTATTTCTTGTGTACAGAATTATGGGTATTCACAATTTAATGTATTCTAAACTCAGGCAGGAGTCTGTTTATTTAAATGTACAATTTATTTATTTATTTATTTATACATTCTATTTTATAAAAATCCGCTTTTATTTTCACAGTATTTTACAAAGCAGTTTCCAAAGTTTTGCACACTGTGAATTCAAATCATGTGAAATCTGTGTTGCTTTTACCAGCAGAAAGAACGATGCCAAAGTCTAACTGTGCAAACCAACACAAATGATTTTATTCAATTATTTCCACATGTTTACATAAAACTGCAGGTTTACCCTATGGTGCTTATCCACTATCTGTGAAACAGCACTGCTCTTCTATGAAGGCATTGAGTTATGTCTGTTGTAATGTGTTGTGGTTGTTAGACCCATTTTTGGCACATATAGTTAAGAATTATTTAATATTTTACCTTTTTTACAAGAAGGAAAAAAGACTTTACAGTCTGTTTACGTCTCCTCGTCATCTGTGTATCACTGTTATTGTTTATTATATGTGTGTGTAATAAATGCAATGTTTAAAAGTCCTTCTCTTTGTAGCTCCCTTGATCATTTATTTGATTACTACTGAACCACAGATTCAACCTTAAAAATGAAAATGTTAATCCCGCAAAAGAAAACGATAAAAACTTGTGATTTGTGAATAAGTGATTTTCTTGTCTGGACACAGGTGTCTTTAGAAATTCTCTACTCAAATAAAGAACTGACACTGTAAAAATGCATTAAGTTCATTTAATCACAAATGAGAAAGGACATTCATAAAATCAAATAGACAACCCTGACCCCTGTTAAAAACATGTCTAAGAACAAAACATCTGTACCCTCATTATTTAGAACATTTTTACATTATGGAGCTTAACAGTCCACTCCTTTTCCAGAAATAAATGTTCCAATAATTTTTCCCATAGACTTTTCGAAAACAGCAGTGTGAAAAGACATTGTGGAGGCTAATCAGCTACGTGCTAACTGATATCCATAATGTAAGTGAAAAAAGCACATTTAAAACGCAAAATTTGGCGCAATGCTTTAATGACATCACAGTTTATAAAGTTCTCTATAGGTGCTCATTGGTCACCACGAAGCTGGTTATGCCTTTTTGATGTCCTTGTGAAAAATAAATGAGAAATGTACTTTTGGAACTGGGGAATGGGCACAGGTCACTGATGAGCTTCATTAAAGGTTCGCGCACAACAAAATTATAATGACACCTCAATATCTGCTGGTATTTTTGAAAGACACATGCATTCTGTTGTTCATTCTTACCAAGTGGCTTCTGTACATCCATGTAAAAAGTTTATGAGGACTGTTCACATATGTCTAGAATTTTCTGGATGACATCTAAGAGTCCTATTCCTTCCAAGGCTCGACACAGCTTCCCTATGGTGCACCCCGCACTGCCCTCCGTCATCTTCCACTTCTCCAGCGTCTGGTGCACCATCTCCGGGACACCGTAGCGGTAGGCGTCCAGCTCGATGGTCTCGATCTCCACGTCGCTCAGACCCAACTTCCGCCCACAGCGCTTCCATTTGGCCCCGATGTTATCTCGGAGCACGTCCAAGTGTTCATCCGTCACGGGAAAGTCCTCTGCATCGAGTGGAGACAAACATACTGATATCAGCTGAGAGGGATCAATACAAGGAGTGGTCTGGAGCTCTGTTATTCAAGTTTAACTGCATTACAAGGTGCATTGTGTAACTTTTTTGGTGGAGGGTCTGTCAAATACTTTTCTCCATGGACATGTTATTGCTTTGTCCAGTGTTTCACAGTATGATACGGTAAATGTCTCTATCGTCATGAAGATTGCCTGTTTTTCTATGTATTTTTGAGCTAAGAAAAACCTATCTGTAATTGAATAAATGCAATGTAAAGTTGTTTAATGCCATACTGTGAGACATTCAAGGCAGAGCAATGACATATCCAGGTGACAGACAACCAATCAAAAAGGTACACTGTGTACCTTTAATAAGAGCTTATTTTAAACACAATCTGACCATAAAGAACTGACCTAGTTGGAATTACGTCAGGTGATCTGATCTGTGCTGTTACATAAATCTCTTTCACATAAAAATGACTGTCAGCTGCTGGCATTAACCAACTGCCACACTGACCCTTTTTTATTGAAAATGATTGAAAAAATCATTATTGAAAAATTTAAATCATACAGTAAACACAGGCTGGTCATAATCTCAGATCCTCGATAAGGATCTGTTGAAAGTAATATCCAAAATACAAATCTGGTTGTGAGTATTTAGCTTTTGTTTATTTATGCTGACTACAAAGACGTTGAACTTTTGTTGCATGGGGATAGACCAAGTATTTGCATCACTCTATTTAAATTATAATGTTTTTCCTCATCAAAATCATACCTAGTGTTGTGTTTTGTTTCATTCACACATCGGTGTTTCACAAACAAACGCTGCATATTTAGACTGAGTTCTTCTCTCAAACAGAAAACACTGTGTTCCACCTGATGATGTCATGTGGTAATACAGGAAGTGCTCCACTGTGTTTTTTAAATCCACACACTATAATCAGCTGGATGAGTGGAGCCTTGCTATGGTTTTGAGTTGAGTTAAAGGCATTATAACATGGCTTAAAGATGCACTGTGCAAATTTTTTAGGGTTTGCCACCCGATTGTCACCGTGGAGATGTTATTGCCTGGAATGTTCCACAGTATAGCTTTAAACATATCCATCCAGCATTTCATTACATGCGTTTCTATTGCTCAAAAATACACTAATTCTCTATGTAAAAAGGGGCGACTCTCCATCTGAGGTGTAATGTAGCGTAGTGCTGTCTCCCTGGTGATAGATGCATTTAATCTATACTGTGGAACATTCTAGACAAAGCAAACATTTCAACAAAGACATCGGGTGGCGGAATCTTCAGTAGAAATGTTAAGCAGTGCACCTTTAAAGCTCACCTTTAAACACTCCATTTTGTATAGCATAGGATCTTTAGACAGAGAAATCAGAACTGTCTTCCAGCTCATTCTTAAACTGTAGGGATTATAGGATGTTGTGATGCCATGTAAACTATTTGCATTTGTAACATGTAGCAGGGAAGCAATTACACTATGTGTTGCTATGTGCAGGGACAACACTACAAAGAAAGTCACTGCAACTTGTTATGAAAGAATAGAGCACAGAGAAGAAGTAAATGAGACAAAAAGGTTTACCATATTTTTGAATAGCTTCTCTGATAGATGCGCTGGCTCCACCTTTACAGAAGGTTGATAAACCTGGGTCATACCCGCGGATGCTTAGCGTGTTGTTGTTGCCAATTTGGATCCCGCTCGCGTTTTGGATGACCACAGAGCCTGAAGAAAACAAAACTCATTAAAACAGAGAAAAATCTTGCACAGTACACAGCCGAATACTAAGGAGACCAGGCATCACATTATCACGAGGGCTGAGAAACATGGCGATAAAAATCCAATATTGTTATTATAGATCGTCATTTCTTAATCCAGTGCTTTGATTTCTAATGTGGCTATGCTAATATAATATATAAAATATATATAACCTCCTGTACTCATAGAGTGTCAGGTGGGTTTAACCAATCACAGTGAAGTATCAGCTCTCAGAAGTAGGAGATGGATTTAATTGTCTCTAGGCAACAAAGATACAAAATTTACCAGAACCGTGAGACGTTCACCCTTATTTTTAAAGCAGATTAAAGGATGTATTTGTTTGTCCTAAATGTCCAACGTGTTTTTATTTAGTTTTTTATTTTATTTTCCTTCTGTTCTGTTTTTATTTATTTATTGGCAGTGGATTCGTCCTGGCCATCTATGCCTGTCCGTCCATGGGAGTGGATCGCTCCTTCACTGTGGTTCTCCCTGAGGTTTCTCGGTTTTGTCCCACTGGGGTTTTTTTTCGAGTTTTTCCTTGCCGAAGAAGAAGGGTCTAAGGACAGTAGATGCTGGGACAATGATCCATTTGCTGCTTGTTGTTGGACATTCTGTATTTTTGAATTATTAATTATTATTATTATTTTTTTTCTTATTCTGCTTCATTCTCTTGACATCTTTGTTTGCTAATTTGACAATTTTGTGAAGCCCGCCGAGATAACTGTTGTTATGATTTTGGGCTATACAAAAATAAATTGAATTGAATTGAATTTAAAATGTTATGAAAAATGTTATTTAAAAAAGGTGCACCTTTATAGCAACATTACACTGACATTACACAACAGACGGACGCCTCAAGCTGGTAAAACAAAACTTTAAAGGTCCAACTTTTGTGCAACTGTGTAACTTTTCTGGTAGAGGGTTTGCCACCAGCTCAACTCCATGTTGACTTTTCCTGAATTGTTTAACTATTACCATGGTGACAAGCAGCCCACATAACCAGGCCAAGTTACATGTCAGATCTGTGAAGAAGTGGACCCACTGACAAAAATAATGTATGCTCAGGTAGTTTTGAGCCATAAAAACAACTATAATTGAATTAAAACACTATATATTCATCTAATGCCATCCTGTGGGACATCCTAGACAAAGTGATAATATCACCATGGAAACAGATGGCAGAACCTCCACCAGAAAAGATACACAGTGCACCTTTAAATAAGTAAATCAACATGTAAAACAGGGATATGGTTCAAGCAGCCACATGCTTCTATCTATGTACCTGAATCCTGAAGTGAGCTACCCTTAGAAGACGGCAGCAGTCTCCCATTGGTCAGGTCCGGAGCGGCGCTATCCAAGACCGGGAAAAGTGGCCATGACTGCTGCCGGTCCATGTGTGGATGCTGTGGGTTAAGTGTGGAGAGAGAGGGGGAGCTGGAGGAAAGCTCAGACGGATGGAGACCAGAGGAAGCCATGGATTCATTGCAAGAAGACGGCCGGTGTCGCATCTCCTCGTGACAGGGTGAATCTTTGGTCCAGGATTGCACAGAAGATACCGGTGATGGTTTGTCCTGTTCTGGTTGTCTTATGTTGAAGTTTGGTTGTACATAAGAAACATCGTTGCCAAGGTAACCGTTTACTAATTCTGAGTGGCAGCTGTAGCTTCCATGTTTGTGGTACTGGAGTTCACGGTCTAACTTCTCCTCTAAGTGTGAGGGTCTGTCAGGGGCCCGTGCGTCAGTCTCGATTTGGTTTTCCATGGAATCATCCTGGATTTCGCGGAGATCTTCAATACTAGCTTCAACGGGGCCAGAAACCCTACTGTCTGAGCTCACTAAAGGGGCTGGAGAATCTACAAAGGAAATAGTGAGATATAGTTACAATAAATAACCACTAGACCACTAGAAGGTAAAGGGGCTTATATTATGCTAGGGCTTATAATGTAATGTTTAGTCATCAAAAACTTACCTGGAGTTGTGTTTTGTTTTGGTCACACACTAATCCTGCATATTTAGGCTAATTTCTACTTTCAAACAGAAAACACTGTTCTACCTTGTGATGTCATGTGGTGATATGGGAAGTGCTCCACTGTTTTTTAAGCACTATACACATTCACCAGAATCATTTGGATCTCTACTGAACTAAAGGTAAAAGGAAGCTGTTAACTGCCACTACAGGATATCATGAGGGGGAATGGAGCATTTTGAAGATTGCAGATAAACACTATGTGATAACAAGGTGGAGCAGAGCTTTTTGAGCTTTGGAGATGTAGAAAGACAAAAACTTAGTCAAACATGTGTGAATAAAACCAAACACAACTCCAGGTATATTTTGGATGAGGTAAGAACATTCAAACATGGTTGGTAAAAGCTCACAAGAATCCATCTTGTGTAGAATAGAACCTTTAAAACATGGTGATTTTAGGATAGTTATATACTACTTAAATACTACTATATTGTGTTAAATACACTGTCTGATTGTTTTAATGAAGCTTTCCAAAAGGAAAGAAAATAGCATATTCCCTTAAATATTTGCATGAAGTCAGGAGCTAACCAAATCTAAACAAACACATCCCTGTCATTTACAGTAAATACCATTATTCATGTCCTATTTTGCATAAATTGCATTAATCTAACTCCTATTATGTAAAAAGTGGAAAACAATGGTGACCTTAACATCATTCTTCTACCTGAAAAACACTTTTG
>KN490377.1:0-11062 GCA_000787155.1 Scartelaos histophorus
TTAATCTCAGCTTTATTTTAACACAAAACTGACATTACATTGATCACAGGCTAATAATAATGTGGCGTTTAAATCCATTTTTCTTTTTTTTGGTGTGAGTTTAAGGCTATTTTAAACCTAAAAAAAAACATGCACCAGGGTTAATATACATTGTGCACCATCCCTGCCTCATAAATAAACTAAAAAAAAAAATAAATCTTGTCTAAACTTGTTGGCAGGGTTTTAAATGTATGCGTTGTATCGCCATGGAAACCTGCCATACACATGGATGCTGAAAACCCCCGGCGGGAGTTCAGTCAAGCAGCCCTGAGGCAAATAAGAGTCGGGTTTGTGGAGACGCAAGGCCGCTCACGATAAAGAAGCAAGATTTTTTTACATTTTTAAGTGAAATAAGAAAAAAATTATTAAAAGCGCTTGAATTTTAGTCAGATTTTTAAGCTAAAAAAGTAAATTAACGCGAATTTTGAGACATCCAAGAAGCGATTTAAAACAAAATCAACTGTTGTTTTTGTTTTAATTCGCTTATAATACTAAAAAAGTGACATATTGTGGCTTTAATCACAATACAGAATGAGTTCAGCCAAATTTAGATAAAAATTTGATTGCTAGAAGTGGGACTCCCCAACAAAACTCATTATGTCGACGAAACCACAAACAGTTGGACTTCTGGACACGATGAAGGAAGGAAAGTAGAAGTTATGGAATAAATTCATCTTCGGTCCGTTAAATAAAGAGTTTTTATTATAATTTCTTTTTAATCTACAGAGGTTTGAACTTTGAAAGTGTTTAAATAAGTGAGAAAATGTGTGACAAAAGTGTATAAAGTGTGTGATGAGGGGTTTTCCAGCCTTAAAACATATAGAATAATTGTAAAAAATAAAGCTAACAATACGAATATCGACTATTACGGGTTATTTTCAGAACGACGAAATGAGTGACCGCTGTTCTCAATCATATATACGTTTCGCTGCATCAAATAAAGTCAGCAGTGAAGTCATTGCGTCCTCTAACCAGTCACGTTCATTAGCTCATGGAGAACAAGAGGATGTGCCCGGGCCCTGCACATGTGACCTACATGAACCGAGCCGCTGACTAATGCCGTCAGTAATTAGCGAACACAGAGGCAAATCAAGTCAGCAACACCTTCTATGTTTGGCCACGGGGGTTTTATACATTAAATATTATGTACGTGGTAATGGGGGAGAGCTGTAACTGTCATGTACTCGCCACTGCACCTCGAGCCGCTGGAAATTATTTTAGTTTGTGCAGAAAAAAAATCTCATGACTATTTGAAATGACTTAAGAGAAAAAGGAAAAAGTTAAATGCTGATTTGAGTCGTTTTAGATACGACTTGTTTGTCCATATGGTGTCAATAACTGTGAAATAACAGGAAGGGGAATTGAACCACCAACCTTACAGCTGCTTTTTAAATACTAAATTTTCTATTCCCATTTGTGTATTCAACTCCTACCACTACAACTCTACAACTTTAATGACAACTGTTCTTATCACTGATTGATGCTACTGCTACTGCTACTGCTACTACTACTGCTACTACTACTACTATTACCACTACAACTGCTACTATTACTACAGCTGCTATTACTCCTCCTACTAGAACTACTACAACTTGAAGTACTGCTACTACTACTTCTATTACTCCTACTACAACTAGAACTACAACTAGTACTATTACTACTACTCCTGCTGCTTCGATTACTCGTACTACTGCTACTACATTTATTTATTATTACACTTTATTGTCCCCATAGTGAAATTTGTCCTCTGTGACTCAGGCTTCAGTTTCTCTGGGGGCACAGGACAGCTACTACTACAGTACTACAAATATTACTAGCAGTACTTTAATTTAACTACATCTGCTACTACTTCTAACTACCTTTTCTCATAAAGTATTGCATTATTGTAGCACCACTAGGGTAAATTAGTATTGTAGTGAACTATACTCATGCAATACAATACAAATGTTACTTGCAAGAGAGGGAGGGAGGGAGCAAGTGTGTGTGTGTGTGTGCGTGTGTTTTGTAATGTAAACTTGTGAGTTTTGTATTGTATTGTGTATTTTTTTGAGTTAACAACATTATTACATGGCTAAAACTCAAGACAAGAGTCGAATTTGCGTAATATAAAAACTTAAACTCTGCGTGTGACTGGGGCATGTAGCGCGCTACGCTAGCTGCCGTTCCTCATGACTCGGCGGGGCGAGCACATGACTAATCTGACGGGCACCGGATTATTTTAAGTGAAAGACGAAGGGGGAACAATATGGCCGATGAGAGGGGACGAGAGTGAGTCAGAGCCCTCCCGATGCATTTGTCACGGAGGAAGTTTTACATTGGAAACCGGCGCAATACGTGGAATAACTAAAGCCCGAATATGTCCAAAGCCGTCTCTGCTATTGTTACATAAACTGAACCAGGCAAGGAAAATGTTTTGAAAAAGACACACAGATTTGAGCTATGCAAAAATGTCATTTGGGTATAGACACTGCACACGCACATGGATGTAAAGTCTAATGGGTGGTTTTGTAAATCACAATAAACAAGATAAACTAAAAAAAAGGGTCTAGACACAGGAGGATCTATGTTAATTCTTAAAAAAAAAAAAAAAAATCTCTAACAGAAATGGGTCCCAAACTAATTCAGAATCACATATTTTAAGTGTCCAGCGAATCAAATGTAGTTTTGTCAAATGTAAATCTATTAAAAAAGTATACTTAAAGCTGCATAATGTAATTTTCTAGTGGAGAATCTTCCCCATAGACCAGGTTACATGTCATATCTGTGGAGAGGCAACACCCCCAATAATTAGAAGATAAATAGATATGTTGAACAGTGTAAAACATTGCAGGTAAAGCATTAACATTGACAAGCAGGTACAAAATTACATGATGTAGCCTGCAGTTTTATCTATGACGCAACAAATTTGGCCATATTTAAACAAAGTATTTTTGGATTAATGGATAAATAAAACAAGCACGGAAACGTTTTTGATGTGAGACCAATATAACATGGTTCTAAAAGTAAAAACACATATAACATTTACTTATGTATTGTCGGTTGCTATGGTAACAGTGCAGTGTAACGGATATTCTTGTGCATAATATTGCTGTGCACCTGTATGAAGCTGAACTCTCTCCAGTTGACCGTGTTGGCCACAGAGGGCAGCGAGGTGACGGCGAGCAGAGACAGGAGCCCGATGGCCATGATCCCCACAGAGACGTACAGCTCCATCCTCCACACCTCCTCATCCACCCACGAGTTCTCCACACCGGCTTTAACCTGGACATGGATGAATGAATGAATGAATGAATCACCCAATACATAAACATATTAAATAAACATTTATCATACAACATTTGTGACTTCTCATAATATTTGTACATGGTGCTTGCCCTAATATAGTGGGACAGTAAAAGGTGGTCTGGATTAGTCTTCGTTTAGTCCCAGTTTAGTCCTGATTTTGGCTATTCTGAATAAGTCTTGTAATAGTCTTGGTTTAGCCTTGGTTAAGTCTTGGTTATTTCGGCTATTCTGAATAAGTCTTGGTTTAGTCTTGGTTTAGTCTTGGTTTAGCCTTGGTTTAGCCTTGGTTAAGTCTTGGTTAAGTCTTGGTTTAGTCTTGGTTAAGCATTGGTTTAGTCCTGGTTTAGTCTTGGGTTAGTTCTGGTTTAGGCTATTCTGAAAAAATCTTGGTTTAGTCTTGGTTTAGTCTTGGTTAAATCTTGGTTAAGTCTTGGGTGAGTCTAGGTTTAGTCCTGGTTTAGGCTTTTCTGAAAAAAATCTGGTTTAGTCTTGGGTTAGTCCTGGGTCAGTCCTAGGTCTGGCTATTCTGAATTAGTCCTGGGTTAGTCCTGGGTTAGTAATGGGTTAGTCCTGGTTTAGCCCTGGGTTAGCCCTGGTTTAGCCTTAGTTAGGTCCTGGTTTAGCCTGGGTTTAGACCAGATTTAGTCCTGGTTCAGTTCTGATGTAGCCCTATTCTGGTTTTGAACCAAGTTTTGGTTCAGTTTTGGGTTAGACTTTCGTCATATTCTGAATTAAATCCTTTTTTAGACGATGTAGTCTTTATTTAGTCCCGGTTTAATTCAGTTCTAATTCAGGTCCTGCTTTCATCATGATTTAGTCCTGGTTTTGGCAATGTTTAGCCCTGATCTAGACCTAGTTCTTTTACATACACTGGTTTAGTTCTGGTTTCGTTCTCATATTGATATTGAACATAAGATTACGGTACATTCAAATTTTACTCTTGGCTATTTGGATCTGTATGTTTGCAAATTTTAGACTCTTTAAATTACCATACAACAATAAAACATAAAACAAACAAATTTTAAAAGATATGCAACCATTTAAAACATATAACTCTTGAATTTGGTAGAAATAAATCCACTAATCAACCACAGAAATTAAGAATAGGTCTGACTTACCTGTTTAAAAGCCTGGTTTAGCATGGTGTAGCGCGCAGACTTCCTCATCGGTAAACTCAGGCTGTAGATCATGTGTAACGCAGCACACAGAAAACTGCACAAGCCAAACTGCTTCCTCTGAATCAGCCATTTATCCAAAAAATCCGGGAAACGCTTGTATTTGGTGCCCCACTTTAGCTGTAAGAACGCCGCGCACAGACCTGGTGCGTACACTAGCGTTAGCATCACCAGCGCCACACAGGGCAGAGTCACGTTCACCAACTCGATCGGCATTTTGTAGAAAGTGTTTTTGCCCGACGTGAAGTAGGGATGCAAGACTTCCCGGATGAAGTTGTACAGGTAAAAAAATAGGAAAAGCGCCAATGAGAGGAGCACCGGGATTTTCCATGACGGGAACAGATATAAAGGCATGTTTTCGATTTCCAAAGAGGCGGATAAAAGGCCCATGTCCACAGGGATGAAGCCCATTCTCCTGCACATCTGAGAGACGGAAGCTTTGGCCACGCTGCTGTCGCTGCACAGAAAAACCTGCACGACAAAAGACACGAGTCATTTTAGTATTTGTTTTCAGACAGTTACATTGATAGAGCTGTTCAGAAGTCGCTGATACGATACATACCTCGATACGATTTTCCAAACAGTGCATATTTAATTCTGTTAGATATATTTTTAATTGATTTGAGATGGTTCAGTAAAAAAAAAAGGCTAAATCATGGCTGTAATACTAAAAGTCTAATAAGTCCACTAAGTGTGCAAAGTTACAAACATTTTACTCACAAAAAATACCTAAAAATACTGAGAAAATGCCTTTAAAATTGTAGTAAAAAGTAAAAGATGAAAAGAAAGGATGATGGTGAAAATAATATTAGTTTAGTATAGAGATTAAAACTGTTTTTGTTTTTTTTTAAACGGAGCTAAAATGAAATCATAAATTGGCTAAAATATAAATATAAATGGGCCTTAGCAGAGTGGTTTATGCTGCACTTCCACATAATTTTTGTTTTATTTAATTAAATTTGTGGCTATGTGTGTTTGATTGAAAGGGGTCGGTAGTTTTTGTTGTTTTACATTTATTTTTAGGTACTATTCTATGTTTTTTGTGTTCTGTTTTTATGCTTATTATTGTATTTTGTTAAGTGTTTTGCTTTATTGGCTTAAATTAAAAAAATACAAAAAAAAACTCATGGCGACATATCAATGCAGCAGCCCACGATATCGATACTGTATCATCAAATTAAACAATACAAAACATTGATATTTCAATATTTTTGCACATCTCTAATTGAAGTTGAATATTTAAAAAAAACCTCAAATTGTAATGCTAGAGTAACTATATATATTGGTGCATGTACTTTTTTCCTGAAGATGGCATTGCTTTATCTGGAATGTTCCACAGTTTGACATTAAGTGTATGAGGCAAGAACTCGACTCCACCATGCCAAGTTATAAGTCAGATCTGTGGCAAGGCAAGCTAACATAATGTAAGAAGGAGAGAGGGAACACTTTATAATTATTTTGAGGTAATAAAAAGATGTTTAATGCCACACTGTGGGACTGTGCTCTCATATTCCTGTTTCTAATGTGTTTTTTATCATTCAGAAGATATTAAGGAAGTCTCCAGGCCAAGGTACAGGTCAGATCTACGGCGAGGCAAGCCCAATCCAAAAAAACAACAGCAAGATGGCCAAGTTTAATGTATTTTGGAATTGGGGTTTCAACTTGCTGTTTCTAGGCACCAGCTAAAGTACTTTTCACCATTTAAAGAGATTTAAAGACATTTTTCATCACTCCGAAACCTTAGATATAAATTCTACAACATATTTTCCTAACAAATTAAATAAGCGTCCACTCTTTTATGCCATATACCTGTCTACTTCCATCTCTGGGACCAGTCTGCAGCGCCCAGGCCGAGATGGTGTTGAAGCCTTTGACCACGTGGCTCTCGGGGAACATGGCGGCGAGCTGCTCGGCGTTGGAGGGTCCGACCCGACTGAGGCACAGCCCGTTACTCACGTCCACCAGGACCCGCCCGGCCACAGCCAGCTTCAGCTCCTCCAGAGACGAGTAATGCTCCGGGAACAAGGCCACGAAGAGGATGTCCGCCTGGCTCACGGCTTCCAGCTGCGACACCACCTAAACAAAACCATGCAGAGTTAAAGAGGGAAAAGCAATGCAATTCAAACACAAAGTAATTTAAAGTGGTTTACAGAATAAGAAAGACACTGAAATAATAATATACAAATCAGTACATAAATACGCACAATTAAATTTACACTAAAAGAGAAGAGTGGAGAAAAAAAAAACATTTCAGTCAAACATTTCAGGTTTTAGATGCATAAAACTAAAACACTGACTCCCCATGTTTAGTCCTAAGTCTTAGCCCCAGCAGGAGGCCGGGTCTAAACCAGAACTAAACCAGAACTAAACCAGAACTAAACCAGGGCATCAGGCACTAAGAGATATACTGTGCTATAGTTATAATCTGTGAAACCTGTGGATCATTATGTTATAATTTGGACATTTTAAATCACAATATTCATCTAAAAAAACAAATCTGTGTAGATGTCTTCACAAAAGAGTTACAGATCACACTCGCAAGCTTTTTACAATTTTTTTTCTATTTGTACCGTGATGCTGTCGGATCCTACACGTATCATAGATTAAGAAAATAATACTGAAGAATGAAGCGTGTAGTAGTGAAAAAAGGGGGTTGCACAAAACACCTGCAGTTGTGAAATGAGTTGTATAACCTCATGTGGCCTTCAGTTTACTTCCTTTATTCTTGTTTTTATGCCCGTTAAACATAATTTTCTCGGGAATACTTCAGGAAAATACTGTGACTGTCATGAGATTGTTATAAAAGTTACAGCAGGATAAAAGTAATAAAAATATAAAGTATGTGTTTATCTGTTGCACTCTGTAACTTTTCTGGTGACTGTCACTGTCAATTGCTCAAAAATACCTAGAAAAATGCATCTTTCCATAGACCACAAATGTAACCTGGCCTTCGTTTAATGCCATACTGTGGATTATTCCAGGCAAAGCAGTGACACCCAGAAAAGTTACATGATGCACATTTAAAGCGGCGCAACAAGATTAGTTTCAACTACAACCAGCTACAAAAATCGAATTGTATTACACGGACAATCGGTGTGTCCTTTAAAGACGCACTGTGTAACTTTCTGAGTGGAGCGTCACCGTGGAGATGTCGTCGCTTCGCCTGGAATTTTCACAGCATGATATTAAACTGATCCGTTTCCATGGAGACGAGCATCGTGACAATTTACAGGTACAGTGGGTACAGTAGAACGCATATTTTTTAAAGGTCATGTTTTATTGTAAAAACATCTATAACTAAATAATAAGCCAGTTTAATGCCCTACTGTGGAACATTCCAGGTAAAGGAATCTCTCTAGCATCTCCATAATCTAGATTATTACCAGAAAAGTTACATAGTACAACTTAACATTAAATTAGTACAGCAAATTATTCTCCTTAGCATCTTGTATTATCAGTTTAAAGATTCACAGAAGTAAAACAGTTTAAAATTTAGACAGAAGTGAGATTTTTACTGGAAAAATCTTACTAAATGTTCCAAAAGGTGTCTGAGATCTGGTCATTTTGAGTCGTAAACAGTCATTATTGCAGCGTTCAAACTAAAATCATTAACACCAAATAACTTTAACCTTTGTTTTCATCAAAGAACAATTTGATGTAATTATGGGTTTTTGGTTTTGCAATAGGCACAGACAACAGCAAAGACCGGCAGAAAATTAAATGTCCTATATTGTGCAAAATTGCCTCTTGTGAGGTTTAAACTATTGTTATAATGTTGTTACCTCATCGCAAACACGCCTGCAGTTGTGTTTTGTTTCATTCACATGTTTAACACACAAACCCTGCACATTTAGACTGAGTTCTTCTCTCAAACAGAAAACACTGTTCCACCGTAGACTGAGTTCTTCTCTAAATTAGTGACGTGTGAATGAAACAAAACACAACTCTAGGTCTGTTTGTGAAGAGGAAACAACATTATAACATAGATAAATTAATGATAAACTTGCCTACAAATAAGTTTTCCTTTACACATGTACCTGCTAAAACAAATATACTTAATATTCACAAAAAAATTACCTAATTCTTATTGTTCTCACACAGTAAAGGCTTTGCACAGATCCTTCAGACGAATGACAACAGTAATTAGGTTAAGCAGAGGAAATCCACACAAACATAATTATTACCACAGGGGAAAAAAACACCAGGGGAAAAATATATCTGTTTTATGGGCAAATACAGTCAATTAAAACCGTCAAGCAGAATTGTTAAAAAAAAAAAAAAGACTATTGTGTAACTTTTCTGGTGGAGTGTCCATCAGATGCTTGTCTCCATGGAGATGTTATTGAATTTGAATTTATCTGGTTGGAGGAAAAGCCCCTTGAGATGTTTCGCCATCTTGTTTTCGAGCAACAGAAGAGCAGACAGTAGGTTACATGAACTCAAATAAACGCAGAAAAAAATGACAAAAACAACAAAATCAGCACAATCATACACACACACACACACACACACACACACACACAAAAAAAATAGACACAAAATAAATCAAATCTGAGCAAAAACTAAGACAGGGTTAAAATATAGTCACAAAATACAACAAGATGAGCAGCAAAATTCAACAAGATCATCAAAAATAATAACACAGGTTATGTAAATATTGCACCATTCTTTATTGCTTTGTGTGGAATGTTTCACAGTGTGGCATTAAGCCTTTCTATTGTCATGGCGACTAAATCAGACCAAGAGTGGAAAGGGAATCTAGGTATTTTTGAGCTATAAAACCACCTGTAACTGACTAAATGTAAGGTAGAGCTGTTTAATGTCACACTGTGGAACACTCGAGGCAGAGCAATGACATCTCCATAGAAACAAGGCGTTGACGGACCCACAAACCAAAAACTTACACACTGCACCTTTAATATTGAAGATTAAACATAAAAAATCATACCTCAGCCTCATCGGGAAACAGAGCAGTGGATCGTTTTGGGTTACGGCTGCCCACGACCACCTGGTACCCGGAGGCGACCAGGCGGCGGGCCAGAGAGCGAGAGAAGTCCCCCGTGCCCAAGATCCCGACCAGAGGAGACCCGGGTTCAGCCTGAGCGGCCTCCAGGAGTCTCGAGCCCCGGTCCCGGATCAGAGGTTTGTCCATGTCATCAGGCATGCTCAGCTACCAGTCTGCAGGGAGAGGGACACAAAGATGGAGTTATCCTGTCTTACTATGGACGGTACTAGTTTTACATGCATGTCTATGGTGAAATGTTCAGCAGTTACCACGGCGACGCAACGTACACATTAGCAAACGTGGCCAAACATATTTTAAGATGGTTTAAAAAGTCAAGAAAAAAATTACAAATTGGATTTAAACAGCATATTTTTAGGAGCCAGAAGCCCTTAGAAAAGTTTATGGTTTAGGAGTTTGATATTCAATAAAAAATGGGAAAATTATTAATTGAAAAGCTTCGGGCTAATGCTAGCTAACTTGTCACTGTAATTTTATGTACGAGACTTGTTTCATCAGCTCATATGTCGTAGTTCCAGCTAAAACAGTTCTTTACGATCAGGTTGTAATAAACTAAAGCTCAGATTAAAGTCTAACTTGAGCAACGGAGCTTCAGACAGAGCAGTGCCTACAGTTAGCATCACACCGCCAAAGAATACTGACGACAACAGCTGCAAAGTGTCAAAAGAGCTTGGGATTGTATAGTCATAACTGACAAAATGTTCAATTAGCCTAGTTTTAAACCAATAGTGATTAGAAAATGGTAAAATGCTATTAGCGTTAGCAGTTAGCAGGTTGTTCCATTCATTTTTGTTGACTTTTTTATATTGTTTTGTATCTTTGGCATCCAAACACAGCTTTAAACATATTACAAAACTTAAAACAGAACAGCTCTCTGTGCATATATGGCTATTTTAAACAACTAAAATGTTCCTAAATCTAAATATGACTTGTAGAAACTAAAATAAATCAGACTAACTACCACTACCTGGACAAAACTTGACATTAGATGAGAAAGATCGATAAAATGGTTGATGTTACGGAACAGAAATTTACTTTATACACAAAAAATGGACAGTGCAATGCAATATATACAAAAATAATAATTCTAACAAAAGAAGAAAAGATAAGACAATAGCAATTTTAGATTTTTTTGATAATTCATTTGCAACATATTACAGCTGTATACATAAAAAAAAAATTTGAAAGCAACAAAAGTATCTAAAAAAGGCCAGTAACCATAACAGTGAGTATTTAGCCATGTCCATTGTAATAAGCATTGAAAGTCATCCAAAAATACAACTAGGTTTTGTATTATCACGGGTCAATTGAGGACACTTTTATAGAGGCTGTGGTGGAGAAGCTGAGACTATTATTCCAGTCTCAATTGACATGTCCTAGAATCGGCGTGTTAATAATATAAAGCATTACTGAAGAAGACAATAATAGAAAGCGCCTTGTTCGCCTTATAAAAAGAGCGCCCCGTCCCCTCAAAACCAACACGAATGGGGTTTAAATTCTGAGGCTTAGTTCGTAATTACGAGCTAAAACTGACAATACT
>KN490378.1:13126-53513 GCA_000787155.1 Scartelaos histophorus
GTTTTAATGTCATACTGTGGAATATTATAGGTCAAGTAATGATATCTCCATGGAGACAAGCAGGAAATTAAATAGTGTCCTTCACACCTATAGTATTTTGAAGGATCAGTAGAAATTTTGTTTATTATAACTAGGAATTCCCACACTATTTGGAGTTTGCATGTTCTCCACTCCTTGTCCACCCCAAATGTTCAAATACAATTAAAATAAAAATACGCATAAACCATAACTACAAGGCTGCACTGAACAGATAACTAACAAAACCTTGTCAAGCTTATTTTACATAATCTCATTCCAAATATAACTTCTCATTTACTCAGTGTACACAACAATAACCTTAATGAGTTTAACCGGGGGCTATTTTGGTCCTGCTGAGATTTATGCGTCCATCTCGACCTTGGCGCAGCCGGGGCCAGCGCGCTCTTGTAACCGGACTTTGGAGTCTCTTTTTGGCTACGTGACCTTGCTCTGTCCTCCCTGGAGCGCCTCTTGATGGCAGGGAGCAGAGGCAGACGGGAGATGGACCCCCTGTTGAGAATTCACTGCCAAAGGATCAGCTTACAGCCATCAGAGCCGCGCAGATAAGATGTGAAATTAAATATTTGATGTTGATCGCCTTTTTTTAGGAGACTGAAGAAAGACGCGCAGCTACACTTCACTCCTGGCTCCTTTTTAGACCCTAGGAAGTCTGTCCTTTGTAATAAAGCTCAGAGAGGATTGAAGGGAGAGACTGAGGCATGAGTTCTCTGTAAAATACATCCAGACATCCTGTTCTGTCGCTTTGCTTTCGTCTGAGGGAGCGCGCAAGGGCCAAATGGAGCGCTAGACCAAACAGACGCAGACTTGACCTAGAACCGCAAATCTGGGTCTGAAGGAAATCCCCCGTTGAGAGAGCAAGTGGTTTATCAGGTCGAATAGAATTATCTTTGTTAATCAGTGAAATGCTAAAAGCTTTAATGCACCAATGACAAATCTACAATGCGCACACCTCCACCTACCTTTTCTTCCTGCTAAGATGCTTCCAGATCATTGCTGGATTTTGACTTGGCACTTCTTCTTAATTGAAGTCTGTGTCGTAAACTATTCCATCAAAGAGATTAATAATAGTTTGGCATTAAAAAGACATCGAATTTCAAAAGCAATGTACCAAGTTTCAAATGCCACAGGCGAAGCTCTCCAAACGCACGTGTCTGGCTTTAATTGCTGGTCTTACAGTGGCATCTAGTGGTGAGTCGGGGTACTGCATGCTTCACTTCAGGTTGAGTTGGATACTAGTGTATGTTTAATAATAAATACGTGATCTAAAGTTCAATCTATCCTTATTTGTCCTGTGGGTAGTTATGACTTGAAGATCACACGAGTAAAGCACAATTTTAATACAGTAACAGCAAAAAATACACTGATGACAACCTTTTTAGGACGAGGCAAGACAAGTATCAGCACGATCCCTGAATAAATTACAATATAATGAATTACACACATGTACATATTGATCTGTGACATAAATGTAAAAGAAAAATTGATTGAAGAGATTGGGAACTTTAATAATACCAAGTCATTAGCACATTGCAGAATAAAACAAGGAGTAATTATGAGGTACAAAGTAAAGTACAAAAACATTTAGAAGTTTACATTCACAATCAAAGAGCACTTAGATTTTTTAAATATGCAAACTTACAGTACATATAATTATATTAAAATAAACATTCATTGTTTATACAGTCAGTAAATGGCCACTGTGCATTGCAGTGGACCAGAACAAACGTTGAATACTGCATCTTCATTCTAACACAAGTCTCTAAGTTTGTGTCTTATAGTGACAGGTGCGTCACACTAGTGTTTCTGGCAGGGCATCTGCATTTTCCTTGGACAATATTTTCCACATATGCCACCGCTCGGAGTTCCATTCAAGTGCGCCGGGGTCCGCTCCTCCCTCCCCTGGCCCTGGCAAACGGGCAGGGGGAGCAGTCTGGGAGTCCGTGCTCTGCTGGGACAAATTCTGGCTCTGAAAGTCAAGACCTTGTGGCTGATATTTAACAAGTGAAGGTGTGGAGTGAGAAATGTGGCTCTCTCTCAGCGCTGCACAGTGATAAAGAGGAGAGTGGCCATCTGTCCTGACCTTAAAAAATGGCCCCGCTGAGTGCCCTGTCCTTACTGCCAGGTTTTCTGAACTGAGAGCTCCTGATTGGCCACGCTCTCCTTGATGTAATAGTGATTCTGTTTGTCTCTGTCCTTGGTGGTCTTGGGGCCCGCTGCTGCTCCGAGTCACTGGGAGGTGTGGCTTGAATTCCAGCCCACCCAATAGGGTTTTTGTTGTGGTGACGGGCTGCTTGTTGTTGCCTTGGTGACTGCTCAGCCCCTCGGATGATCCGTACGACTCGCATTCCGACGCATCTCCAGCAGAGCCTGGGAGAAAGCACTAATTAAGGTCCGGCATTCATTACGCCTCAAGAACATCTGCAGCGGAGAGCACAGACGGACTCACCGGTGATGCCGTGACCTCTGAAGTCCTGGTGGAATAATTCATGCCAGTCGTCCCAGAAAGGGTCATTGGTGACTAGGAAAAGTATATAAAATACATACAATGAAGTTAATTTAAATACACTAGTGCATAATACCTAGATCGTAGTTTGTGAAAATACTAAAAGATTAAGCATGATGACCTGAAGTACTGTAAAATGGATGTAATCACAGCAGTATTAGTATATAAGAAGTAAAAGTGATAGTAGAAATGATGCAGGTTATTTCTGTTAAAGTATAAAAATACAGTAAAAATATACAAATGTTCATATAAATGTTACTACTTCCTGCTTAACTGATACTCTGCAGTGACATCATGCTGGGGGTGTTCTACATGTAACTTTATTGGTGGAAAGTTCACCAGTTACCATGGTGACACAGGGCATACAAAAAACTGCTGGGTAATACTAGCTTGTGACTGTAATTGTATGTGTAAGAGACTCGTTTAAGGGCACAAATCATCTCACCTCTTGTATTTCCAACCAAGTCAGCTCTTTCTAATCAGATTATGTTAAAATTAAGATCAGACTAATGTGACTAACAGAGCTTCATACAGAGCAGTGCTTTCAGTTAGCTTCACAGCCCCAGGGAATGTTGATGACATCAGCTGCTAAGTATCAATATTAATACTACTACTATATACAATGCTTGGTTTCAGATGGTATCTAACATTCTATAATTAATTTTGTGCTTTACATAATTATTATCAATATGTATATACTATAAAATCAGAGAAAAACTGCCCTCCATCCCCTCGTATGGCATTATAACATTTCAAAATTGAACTGGAAAACGACTTTATTGGGCTGTAAAATTATAGAAGGACCCAGTTCTGCTACAATATTCATACACAATATACAAAAAGTAATTTGGCGTGTACCAAGCTTGTCTGTTGAAAGTGTAGGAGAGCTGTTGCCTGAGGAGTGGTCTCTGGGCTTGGATGACAGTGAGCTGCTGTCGCCGGTGTATTCACACATCCGGTGATTGGACAAGACTGGTGAGTTGTTGTCATAGGGAGACACTTCTCCACTCGACGCTTTGATAGAGTCACTGGATAAGCACCTGTCAGTCAGACACAAGTGCTCCTCCGGTCTAATGAGATCTGGATTTCTAAACACAAGAAAACGATTGAATTTAAAATGCATTTGGAGCCAGATACGATAAGTGATTTGTCAAGTTAGCAAAACCTTACGAATTGTGTGAGGCTTTTCTCCTCAGAAGGTAATCGACAACATCAGGATCTGTTTCAAGCAAACTCTTCAGTACTTCATTCTGTAGGTCAGCTGGGACCTTGAGAAACAATAGTGCTTTTATAGGAAGTATAAAAAATCTAGATTTGTGTTTAGTGTGATTTCATGACTGCACGCAGACACTGTCACAGGTGCACTGTGGAGAATTTAGTAGTAGTAAAATTCTATGACTTCCCCAAATGCCTGAAATAAACCATGAAATGGTCTTGTTGAAACCAATTTAGTCTCTCTATTCTGGGAAACAAATTTGGCAGTGCAACCTGGTAGATAAAACAAACTACTCTATTTAAAATTTAAAAGTCTGTTGTTGTAGTACTTAGGCTACAAAATGTGAAAGGTGTGAACATTTTTATTTTTATTTTTTTTAAATGAGAAAATAAAATCATTTAATATTGATACCAATATTACTGATATTCGAATTATCAATAGTAATAATACTTAAATAACAGCTATAATACAGATTGCATTATTAGTTGTTGAAGTTAAGTCATTTTTTCAACATTTAAAAAACTTAACCCTTAAAAACACTTCAAAATGTACATTTAAAATAGCACAGATTTTGTAGTAATTTGCAAAAATATAGTGTCAATCAACTTTCACAACTACTACTTGGACTTAACCTGACTGAAGGGCATCAAAGTAAGTGCATGAAAAGCACATAAAACATCTTGAACAATAGCTAATATAATGTAAACACTCCCATTGTAGCATGAGCAGTAAACAGAGCAGTAAGGATTTAACAGCACTTAGACATCAGCACTAATGATGCATGGAGAGTGTCTAATGGGCTTTTTGCCTTTTGGCATTGTTAATGAAGATTTTCAGAGGTCTAATAAAACGTGCCTGCACTTAAGATTCTATTTGAAGGCACAGAGGGCAATAAAGACGAGCAGTCTGACCTTGCACAGTCAGTGCTTATGAACAAATGTCTGTGTTTAAACATGTGGTGTATATTTCACTTGCCACTTTCAGAATTAAATGTTTAAGTGGCTCAAGTGTCAATGAATTATATGCATTTTTAGTTTCATTATTCCTACTTGCTTATATAAATGATTCTATAAGATCGGTAGTTATAGCCTATGAAGCTAATTTCACATTTCATTAGATGGTTCCACATTGTTAAACCCAGGCATGACCAATAAACCAGTCCATACAGTGAGAATACAAATGACTAGCAGTGTGGAGCAGTTTCAGCAGAGAATACCAGGGCTTTCTTTGGTCCTGTTGAACATATATCAACACCTTGACACTGTATAGGCCTCTTACCATGAACAGCGTGTCATAGATATCGATCATCTTCTGGACCAGGCTGATGATGGCTGTGCTCTCCTCCACACGGGCCAAACTCTCAACTACAAACTCCTTGTCTGAGCTCTTGAGTTTATGTAACAGGTTTGGTCCAAATACAGTGGCTAAATTCAGCGACGTCATTTTGTTTCCTGTTACCTACACAGAGGAGGAGACAGATTAATTTATTTTGACGATTGTGATTATCTTCGTACGTGCCTGGTGTGGGAAATCACTTATAAGAAGATATCATTCAAAAGATAATTGAACTAAAATGTCCTTTGCTTTCTGTTTAAGAGCTTAACACGGTAAGGTTGAAAGGAAAGAGGTCACAATAATATTACAAGAGGTTTTGTGAAAGACAGGCTGCTTATTGCTCTGGGAATGTGTGCCTAACAAGTATCTGCCACTATCAATAAGACTGGCTGTTAGTAGCGCTGAGTGCCCTGGTACAGTATGTATGCTCTAGGACTGGGGCCAAGAATAAACTGCTTTCATATCCGTGGGAAACCATTATATTGGGTTATGAGGATGTTTAAAGTTTAACAGATAATATGAAACACATATTGAACTTTGCTTCTATTGATTTACAAGCTTGGAATGGTATTATGTACTCCTGTGGATTGCATTGAAATTCTGAAACAAAGCAACATTTTTTATTAATAAAATGTAACCTCAGAAAAGGTTTGGCTTTACTATTGTTTCATCAAATCATATATTTTCAAAGAGCATTGTACCAGAGAAGACTGGAGCCTACTCTATTAACTTTGGGCCTTTGGTCGGGCACATAAGCAGCCAGCTAGTCTGACATACAGTACTCAAGACAACTCCTGTCAGATAATAATCTGATTTCTCTAGAGAACCGTTCAGACGACTCCCACTTGGTCCAGTCTACACGCAGTTCAAAAATTCAAATGACTCCATATCTAATGTTTTTCTAGCTGTTTCTAGCCTTTTGGCATGAAGATTGTACCAATTCTGGGCCCTGGGTACAAACTATCTTGGTGGGCAACACTACATTAATGAAAAAAGCACATTACAGACTAGTGAGGCCCTGATTTAACCTTTACCCCCTGACGCCCGATTGGCAGTGTATATATTCTGCTATATGCACCGTAGAACAGCTGTAGAAATTTGAATACACAACCTCCTAATCAGAAGGGTATGTTTGTTTATGTTATTGTAATATATATGTGCTTTGTTGTACATTTTACATTGAATTTCACATTGTACTTTACTTTTGTCTCTTGTCTCTTAGTTTTGTTTCTTCTCTGCAAAAAAAAACAAAACTAAATTTAAAAAAAAGTAATATTTATCTTATTTACCTCATGTCCCTCTTTGTCCACAGAATCTTTTGAATGTTTAGCCACAGTTGACAACAGACAAAGCAGCCGCTGGAGTGTGTCACTGTTACATGGAGGGAGCAGAAAGAGCAGGAGCTGAATCATCCTGTCCTGGTCTGAGAAATCCAGCACTGTTGACATAGAAAGAAAAGCAAATCATTACAAAGCAATTAAGCAAAAATAACACCACGTTTTGTTTGTTTACGCTCACTCATTGTATGGATAAAAGCCGTGTAGAGCTCTCTCGTCAGAAGTGGGTCTGGCATGTCCCTGAGAAATTCTTTGAGCAGAGCCGCTACATCATGAACACTGTGCTCCTCGTCTAAAGTGACCTCCCACCCTTGGTCAAAATCCTCACGAAGCTAAGGAAAAGAAACCGCAACAAACCATGACATCAGTAGCGGTCAGCGGTTGTGAATGAAAAATGCGCATTCCAAATTGTTCTTGAAACCTTACCTGCCTTACTCTCTTCTTTGAACTTCCAACGCGAAATATTCCCACAGTCTGGAGCCCTAAAGTAGTGATGGAGAAAGTTGAATGTGGAAAGCTGAAACCTATATGTCTTCCATGTATTTCCAGTATCCCTTTAAACTCTCAAAGTAAAAGTGTACCATATTTTTCCAGGTGTTGGCAGCAGAGATCAACTACTCGGGGCACCTGTCTGTAAATAGGGTTGAGGCTGAGCTTTTTGTCGTGATGCTTCTTCCTCTCCACAGGCAGAGACAGCTGTAGGGCCTCCAGTAGACAGGACTGGTTATCATCAAGGTCAGTGATGCAATCCACAGACACCCCACCCTGGCAAAAGAGAAGTGACCGCATAAAAGTGAATGAAAACACAGCTGGAGATGCATGAGGCCGAACCAATCCCCCATCACGCTAAGACAATATCCAAAAAGGTCAGAGAGAAACCAAAAGTGCAAATCTAATCAGACACATCCCCTGCTGCTTGTGACATTGTGTCATTTATTCAGCGCTGGAGTATAATGAAGTAATATTGTATTACTATTCAAATATTTATGTGTCTCCAGACTCTTGACTTAATATATTTTATAGGTTACTTTTCAGCAGAAGCTCAGTAGAAAGAGCAACATGCTCACATATTCTAAGGTTGGTAGATTGATTCCTGTCAGCCAGTTCTAGATTTGGTTTGGTGTTCTTTGTTCTTTGGTAAAACCTTTCTCCTGGTATCATAGACTGTTTATATAAATATCTAACCTGTTTCAGATAGGAAGAGTTCATGGGGGCGCCTCCAGTTCTACCCATTTGGAAAATTATAACCCCTTGTACTAAACTGCTCTACATGATCCTGGTGTTTTATTTTGCTACTTTGTATGTAAATAAATTCTTATTCCTAAAATGGATCTGACTCCAAATTCACTCCTGTAAATGCTAGCTTTGGTGAGCTTCATTTGACTGGACTGAACACTATAAGTGATGTCACACAACCTTCTTCCACTGCTTTATAGAGTCTATGGCTGGTATATGTAGGCGCAAGTGCATCTAACTGGTGTAATCATGCAGCCAAATGGTTGTAGACACTAGACACTATATTGAATTGATTATAGAGAATATCAGTGAGTCTTGTCTCTGAAGACACAAACAAATACATCGCCATAATGTGAAACATTACAGGCAAAACAATAGCATCTCCATACAGATAGATCTGCCATAAAAGTTACATAGTGCATCTTTGAATTAATCAAAAGCTTGGTACAAGCTAATAATAATAAACTAGACAATATTCAAAATTATCTTTCTTTGGTCATAGTTTTACATTGGCAAAATGTTGATTGTAATTAATAAAAGCATTTATATTTAGTCAAATTAAATTAAAACTGGATTTTTCAACCATAATAACAATACATTATAAATTCCAAGTGAATCTGCCCAAAAGGTCAGTAACACTTCATGACACGTAATCCGACACTGCCCCCGCTGTGTTAGTGTGTCTGACAGGAGCAGCCTTACCCTTCTGCGTGTCCTGGGAGCAGGGTCGGGCGTGCTGCGTAGAGGGGACTCATTAGGGGTCTCACATGTGGAGCTCAGAGACGAGTTGCTGCTGGACAGGTCTTTGTTGGTCCTTTTGAAGCTGGATGTGAGATGGAGGAAGGAGAGCACCAGTTCACTGGGGTCACTGTGCTCCGCCCTCAGGGGATCGTGGCGCTGTTTGTGCACACGGTCGTTGGCTATGACCTGGGACAGTGCAATACCAAACGCTTGAGGCGAAGACTCTGTGTGAGCGAAAAGGGCAAGAAGAGTTTAATAATCATGTTGATCATGTTGTGGGTTGGGGTCCTTTGAGGGATGTTGAATATAAATGAGAGCGTAAAACCTGCGACCATGTTCTAACCAAAGGCCATAAAGATTTGTGCATGTTCTAGGATTACTTCTTGACTTAAGACGATAGACTGTATATAGTGTATATAAGTGTATAAGTGGACAGAGCTAATGCATTAGCCGCCACGTTCCAAATACAATGTTCGAAGGCGGACGCTTCCGGCTCCTACTGACCATGGCTCCCATTGTCTTACATTGTAATATTATAGCGCCTCACTTTGTAACTGCAGCAGAGAGTCTTAATATTAATCCGCTCTACATGATTGTATTTTTTTCCTTTATTTTATCCATTAAAAAAATGAGTTAATATGATTAACTGAGATTCTGTTGCTGGGCCATGCCTCATCCTCCTCTTCAGCCAATCACAGCGTTCAACCACACCTTCAATTACCCAGAAGCCCTGTTTACACAGTCTATCCTGACAACACTATCCACGTCAGCTCTCTTGACCCTGCCCTTCGACCCTGTGTCTTTTGTCCCCCACCCTGATTCCGTTGTTGTGGGGTGGTCCTTGCTAGTGAATCTATTCATAACGTAGAGCCTGGCTCCAAATTCGCCCCTGTAACCGTTAGCATCATGAGCTTTGACTGGGGCTGAACACTACGGGTGACGTCACACTCGCTTAGTCCACTTCTTTATACAGTCTAAGCTTAAGACAGGCCTAAATCATGAGATAAAAGACGGATTAAGAGAAAACCTTGTCTGATTCAAAGGCAAACTTACTGGTGGAGTGTATGTCTCCATGGAGATGTTACTGTCCAGTTATAAGTCTGATGTAGCTAATAAATGTAATAAAACCACTTTTAATAAATGAATAAAATGTCATATACAGTCCAAAAGCATACGATGGAACACTTCAGGCAAAACCTACCAATTTATCTATAAAAGTGACATAGGGCACCTTTAATTAGGACAAAATTGGGGTCAAACCAGGTCTAAATTATGGAAGAACAGTTTTTAAATTTCTATATTACAAAATTGCCTCTTGTGAGCTTCAAGTCATGTTAGAATATTGTTACCTTTTCAAAAACTTACTTTCTGATGAGGAAACAACATTATAAGAGAACAGAAAATAATTGTATGTAAATGTAATTCAATTAAAAAGAAACAGCATCAGTCAATATGCTTATTAAAATAACGTAATACAAATGTATACAATATAAATGATAAATAATGCTTCTATTTTAATATCATGTTTTGTGGTGTAGCGTCTTAGCTCAGAGCACAGAGCACATAGTTTTAGAAGTTCCTCTGTAAACAAAAGAGCTGCAGAGGAAAGAGGGGGCTGGCCGAGGCAGAGGAGTGGCCCGTAATGAATGAACCACCACTTAGGATTGTTTTGGTTATTTCCCCCCGGCTGCCTGTCTGACAGAAACATCACTTTCCTGCACGATATTGGAGGAAGGCAGGGCTGCTCTGAGCCCCTATGAGACATCTTTTACTGTACAGCAGATTTAAGTAGCTGTGGGGCTAAAATGTGGAGAATGTCTGCTTTGGTGATTTTATAGAGCCTTAGCCAAAAGGATCAAAGTGTCTTTCAAGTGCGAGAAGGTGGGAAGGGGCTGCAAACTGGAAGTGGGAAGGAGTCTTGCAAAAGTCAGAAGTGCAGGAAAAGTACAAAAAGGAGGTATGTGGAGCATCCTTTGAACATCAGACATCAAGCAGGAATATGTGATGCAAAATTAAAGTGATCAGAAAATAAAGACGCTATTAAGCATGTTACCTTTGTCTTTGTGTTTTTCTTTGGATAATGAGTCCAGTTTCTGCCTCAGGGACTTCTTGTGCTTCTGGTCATCTACAAACCAAACAAGTGTAAACAAATCATATTTATTTTTAAAATATTAGTCTTAGTGAAATTACATGAACTTTTTTGGTCTTAAAATGTTCATATTTTGTTTCGCTATTTTGTCTGTGAATAAATTCCTCGTCCTAATATGGAACTGAGCAAATTTGCTCTTCATTTTACTGGAGCCAAACGCTATGGGTGACGTCAAACTCCCTTAGTCCACTCCTTTATACAGTCTTTGCCAAAAACATCTGATATTCTAATGATCATTTTGACTAACATCAAATCTTAAACCTGATATTCCCTGTGTGAGAAAACATTAGTATTATTTCTTATTCACCACAGTGATTATAAGACATAAGACATAACAGAGCTATTAACTTTGTTTTGCTTACTTTTTATTATTCAGTCAATTTGCATATAGGTGTATTTTATTATCCGTAATGTTAATGTTATTGCTTTTTATATTAAGAGTCCACCTGTCACTCACTCAGACCATGACGGTGACAGACCACACACAGAGGATGGGGAAAATACTCTACTTTGAACTTTAGAGCTGCATTTCACCGAGAAGCACAGAATCACTATATGAAGAAATAGCTGAAATAGTAAATCATCAGAAGGATCAGATCTCAATTTATCTATTTTATTTATGAACAGAGAAGAATCACACACATCATCTTACTTGCAAATTGTGACATGTGAGAGATTCTTCTCTGTTCATGTTTTTGGGCCACTCCCTCTTCTCCAATGCACCCATTAAAAAAAATGATTTATACATTGCTTAGCCAATTTGATTTTTTAAATCTATTTGATATCATAGGTATTTTACATCTAAGATTAATTCCTATGTACTGCAAGTGATTGGTCAAGTTTCACAAAGTAAAGCCACAGAATCACCAACAGAAAGTGTGGCTCCATTTTTACTGGAATTGCAAAAGTAATGAAGGAAGCATCTGCCTTTTGCCTGAAACAGCCTAGTTATAACCCAGCTGTTGTGTGTCTGTGCATGTGTGTGTATGTGGTTGGTGTTTGTGAGTGTGTGTTTTGTGTGTGTGTTAGGTGTGTGTGAGTGTGTGTGTGTTATTAGGGTATGTGTTTGCTGTGTGTTTAGGGTATGTGTGTGTTTGATGTGCATGCTTGTGAGTGTAATGTGTGTACGGGTGTGTGTGTGTACGGGTGTGTGTGTGTGTGTGTGTGTGTGTATGGGTGTGTGTGTGCGTGTGTGTGTGTGTGTGTGTGTGTGCGTGCGTGTGTGTGTGTGTGTGCGTGCGCGCGCGTGTGCGCGCGTGTGTGTTCGTCTGTCTTTGACAGGAAGTACCCTGCGTCATTTCAAATCATTTGTGTGTTTTCTCTTGCACAGGCAAATGTGATTTGCATTGTTTATTCTGTCAACAACAAGAAGTCCATAGAGAAGGTCAGTTGCTGCTCACAGTCAAATGTGTGCGTGTGTGCGCGTACATTTAGGTATGGTGATGTGGCAGCCAAGGTCACAGTCCTGCAGTAGTCTCCTGAAGGCCACATCCTGCAGTCGGACCCTTTCCAGCTCCGAGAGGCTTTGCAGTGGGACTGGCTTGAGGCCAACGCTCCGTCCTGACACGCTGCACCAGGTGAAATCATCCTGAGCACAAACAGGCACCCAGTAATAAATGAGATCATATCAGTAGCATGAATTCATCACTGCCATGCCTTGTTATGCAATCATTGCTAATTTGTACATGCATTATGGGGATTTATTACACAATATCTGCTAAATGATAAAGAATGTTCACTTCACTAACTTTAATTTGCTGTGTGTTATATTTTCCTATTTATTATGCTGTTAATAATCCTAGGAATACTTAGTTCTAAATTAAAAAAGAATTCTATTTTATTCATTTTCTACTCCACTAATTTGCCTACAGCATTTAATTTAGTTTCACTCTTGGTTCGTTTTTGCATTATTCATCATCAGCAAAAGATGGCACACAGCTCATTAGGCTTGTTCATTGGTAAACACAGTTAGCGAGCGCACTTTCTTGGGCATAAGTACCAATAATGAGTCCAATCATCTGATGTGAAGACCTCCACCTTTGTGCATCTTCCTGCTGGAGATTACAGGCCTTTGATCCAGTACAGTCAAGCCAATCATATGAGCCATGTACCAAAGAGGCTTAGTAAGTTATTATCAGGATAAGACTCACTCCTATTAAATTAGAATTAGGGTTTTCGCCATAGCAACATGCTTCACAGTACAGACGACTGGAGCCAATTAAACAGACGTGTCTAACCTGTGACGCATCATATACAGTCACAAAACATCCATCATTTATATACTTATTGATATGGCTTTCATTTCATTTTGCAAAGAGTAGGAGACAACTGTGAGCATTAAAGATCCTATATTACACAAAAGTGACTCTTCATTCACACATGTTTGAGTAACCTTGTGGTGTCATGAAGAGGTAGTTTTCAAGTTACCTTTTGACTATAGTTCAGTAGAGATTGGAGATTCCAAGGCTGAAATTGCCCAAATGATTCTCATGAAGGTGTGTGGACTTTAAAAACACAGTGGAGGTATGTTTTTGATGAGGAAACATTATAACGTAGGTCAAAAAATAGAGTCATATGGGCCCTTTAAGAAGTTTACACTCAATAAGTTTTACAAGTTGCAGACCTGCCCCAGACACTGACAGACGCACACTTTAGGGCGTCTTAAAGTCTCCTATTAACTTAACATATGCATGTCTTTGGATGTTGGGAGGGAGCCAGGGTGCTCCCAGATAACTCCAGATAAACTGAGGAGGAAATACAAGCGAAGGGAGAATATGAGTTGGCACTATTTAGACATGGAAAAGTTGAAAGATGGAAGAAGTATGAGAAAAAATGATTACTTTTTAATAACTATTTAGCCGTACACTTGATATTGTCTTTATGTCATTAATGCGTGTTAGGTATATAGTGTAAGTACTGTATTGTCTTAGCTAACTTTTAACTTCTGACATTCCACTTGCCTGACCACAGAGGAAACTTTTATCTGATGCGAGGGTGAGTCTGGCTCCCACAGTTTGTCTTTTTAACGAGTCTCTCCCTCAAAACAAAGCAAACATCAACTGAAGTGTAATTACAAATGAATATGCAAATACTGAAGAAGTTTAATAGTTTAGTAATAATGTCTATTTAGCATCTTAAGTGTCGATGTTGTCGCTGGAATCAATGGAAATATACTGCATAAGAAAGTGAATGAACATAATCACTTAATTTAAATACTTTTCTGAATTGAGGATCATTTTCCAATTCACACACACACACAAACACACACAAAATACTGGGGTGAAGCAAAGGGGATAAATCAGTCTTTGCATGTCTTTGTCAGTTGTTTGCATTACAATTTATATCAAAATAAAATGTCTCACAACTGACACTTGACTTTGCATAAATGCATAAAAGCGCTTCAGTTTATTCACAGTTAATTTGTTACTTATTGCACATCAGGGCTTCAAAAAACTTGTAATTGCTTTATGTTGGACCTAGCAGAGTCTAATTCAATGCTGACATAACAATGCGTTTTAACACACAATAAGAGGAAGCTTGCGAGGTAGCTTATACAGAATAGAGAGATTGAAATGTAAGATTACACGAATGAAGCCCACTTGAACTGAATCCAGCAGCTTGAGTGATGCATATTCTTCAGAGTTCAGGAAACTATTCAATGGAGCAGTACAAAACAAACTTTCCAAAGCACTCTTTGTCATAAGCTAAATAAAACCCACCCACACACTCATTGGAAAATAATCAGGGGATATTATTATTATTTCATATAATTTCATACAAAAAGTGGATTCATATTGGCCATAAAGCTGTTGGCGAGCGACCATAAGGATGAGGCTATGTGGGATGCGAGGCTGTAAAGAAGGGAAAATGCGCACTTTTACGCACGATAAAATATTAAATACAAAGCCAGCAAGATAATAAAATACAGGACTCAGCACCCTCAACTTTTCCCTGAGCTAAGAAAATGACTAAAATAATTGGATAAGCGGAACAAACCACCGGAAGCAGCAGTTACTCACACGATAGGAGACGTTTCGCAAGAAAAAAGGTTGCCCCATGATGTCGCCAAGTCAAGCGCTGCGCTCCTATGTCACTTCACCTTCATAACTCCAGAAGCGCACAACTTTGGACCAATTACCCAGAATGCACCCTGCCCCACGATTACAGTCAGCCCACGGAGCCCACCGCTTTAGGGAGTGATTAAATGACGGCGCGACGGAGTTCTATGAATAACATTAGCTCTGGCACTGATAAATGAACAGGGAGGGGTTTGGCGGGAGGGGTCTGCAGCCCTATAGTGTCAGGTCACAAGGCAACAAAAGGACTTATCAGCGGAGAAAACACTCACGTATCATTTTACCTAAGGACGCTCCTGGACGCACTGGACGCCCGTGCGCGTGGCTGAGCGCGTCACGTAGTTAATATATATATATATATGTCTACTGTTAATGGCTGCTTCTATATAATAGGTTCAAATAGCCTATACACTTGGTTATTAGTGTATATTAAACTTAAGGGAAGTTAAGATGTTACAAAAACACTTACTTTAAAACTGAGATTTAGAACATCTGTTTGCATAATGTGTAGGTGTTTGTTAAAGGTAATGCGGAGCTGGAGAAAGATATTAGTGCTTCTTAAAAGTCCTATATTACACAGCTTTTTAGACACGATATAAATGTCACCTCATCAAAAACATACCTAGAGTTGTGTTGTGTTTATTTACACAAGTTTGAGAAACCCTTAATTATTAGTCTTCAAACCTTAAAATACTTGTTGCACCTTGTGATGTCATGAAGTGGTGCTTTTAAAGTTAACAGCTCCTTTTACCTTTTGTTTAGTAGAGGCTGGCAATTCCAGAGCAGAAGATATCCCAGTTATTCTAGAGAAAGTGTATGGTGTTTAAAAACACAGTGGAGCACTTCCTGGAGCCAAATAACATCAAAAGGTGGACAAGTGTTTTATGTTTAAGAGAAGAACTAACATATGCAGAGTCTGTGTGTTAAACATGCATGAATTAAATAAAACACCAGGTATGTTTGTGATGAGGAAACAACATAAAGTAGATCAGAAAATGGTGTAATTCGGGCCCTTTAAGTCAGCTAAATTGTGCACACATCTGGTAAGTACGTGCAGTAACGCAGACTTACATCATAGCCTTTATTTTATGGGGGGATTATAATGATTTGTGTAACTCTGAGTAACTGATCTTCCTGGGTAGCCAAATGAGCATCTTTAGCAAGTGCACCGTGTACTGCAGTGGTAAACAGGAAGCACGCAGAAAACAAATCATTTTGAAGACAGTAGAGGGTGGAGGACTCTCTATTCACTGGAGACTTGAGAGGAGGAATTTTGTCCAGATAAACACACAAAAGTCCAAATATGTGGCAAAAGAATTTACAGGGATATTTGCATGACATCTGAATATAAATGACAGCCTGAAGAATCAATTTATGAAGTAAAAAATGAGGTAAAAAATAATAATCATGGCAATTTTAGAAGTAAAATTAATTTCCATTTAAAGGTCCTATAGTACGCCAAATTAATTACTGTGAGGTTTAAGCCATGTTAGAATGCTATTACTATATTACTTTATTATTATCATGTCTACTTCTTAAAATACTCTGTTCCATCTTGTGATGTCATGAAGTGGTAGTTCACGTTAACACCTTTTAGTAGAGATAGGAAACTGCAGGACTGAAATTATCCAAATCGCCACCTTCCTAAAATAATTTTTTTCAGGTTTTTCAGGAAACAAAAAACTCCCCGCAAAATTGAAATTATGGCATTTTAGGAAAGGAAAACTTAGGCAAAAAGTGACTTAGGCGATTATTTTAGGAAGGTGACAAAATGATTCTAGTGAAGGTTTATGGAGTTTAAGTATGGAGCACTTCCTGTATAACCACGTGACATCACAAGGTTGGACTGGAAGAACTCAGCCTAAATATGCAGGTTTGTGTGTTAAACATGTGAATGGAATAACGTGATATGGGCCCTTTAATCGTTTCAGCCAAAATGACCAAATGAAAGACCAGTTATGTGTCTGTTTATGTTCCACTATCATTTGGAAAAGTTGAATTTCATAAACCAGGTCACATAATGAAACAAGTTCAACTACAGAAATAGGGCCGTCACGGTATACTGACTTACTGTTCAATATATGAAAGCTGGAATTATAGTTGGGAGCTCAGGGTTCATTGTGTGTTAAAGTTCTTGGCAATATTTGTATATAATGACGTAAGGCTCGAACTGTAGAAGGTAGAATAAATAACTTCTATGGTTAATTATTGGTTGTGCCGTTTATTTGTTGCAGCTCAACCGTTTTAATGGTACAATAATAATACGTTTCTGGGATTATCCTGCTTTGTGTCAGTGGCATGAAGTAGTTTCAATATTAGCGTTTATCACAATATTCTTTGTAGCAACATATTGTGCTTCAGAGTTTGTTATCATGATGCGCTTAATGCAGAAATGAAAGAAAATTAAGGATTTTATTGTGCTTTGGTCACGCGGTCAATAAGCATGAATAATTACTGAATCGTGGTATTATTTCTTACATTAATCATAACGCTAAAATTTTATATAATGACATCCCGACTTGCAAATCCATTTACTATATTGAGTAAGCTAATATTAAATGTGCAATGTGTAACTTTTCCACTGGGGGCAAGTGACATGGAGATAGCACTACTTTGCCTCAAATATTTCATATATATTTAACTGGTTGAGAAGCTGGCAAAACCGGTTATAAGTTACAAGCCAGATCTAGGGAAAGGCAAGCCCAAGCACAGTACGCATGCATGTTTTAAACCCTAGTATAAACCCTAAAACAAAGCAAAGTAAATGCAAAAACTATGTATTTTTGATGCTGTACTGTGGAACATTTCAGGCAAAGCAATAAAATCTGTGCACCCTCCATCAGAAAAGTTACGCAGTGCAACTTTAACTGAATTCATTTTTCTATAAATGATAACAAACAGAAATAAACCACTTCGCTGAATGTTATGAGCAATTCTCGCCCCAGTCTTGAGTAATTAATGGAAAAAAAAGTCAGATTAGATATAAAAATCATTCAACAGCTTGTGAAATCCATGTGGTTTTGCAACATAAGCATTTTTTTTTTCTCTCAATGTTTAGATCTTCAGGCTGTTGCTGCTCCATGGAGCCCAGGAGAATGCCAGTGACATTTAGCCCTAACAAGCCAACTTTACCTGTCAACTGCGGCTGTCTCTACATCATCAGATATTCGGCAAAGAGAAACAAACACCTCAGCAATGGAGAGCAGAATCGGGTAACAGCTCTTGGACCTATTTCGCCGGATGACTCATTGGGAACACACGTAACGCAGTCTTACAACGTGATGTTTTTAATTTGGACTTTGTTTTTTCTTTGTAGATGTGGTCATTTGAGACAGCCATTTACAAAGCGCTGGAGAATACTTTGACATGCAGTAAGTAGGCCATACGGTATAGTTACATAACAGTGTAAAGACGTATGACAGCGAGTTCCCAGTGAATCAACGCCAAACGGTGACCTATAGCCGTAAACTCCATTGTATATTCTTTATTTATTAGCGGGCTTAAAGTGGACGCTCCGCAGTGGCCGGCATGTTTAGTGTCTTGCCATGCACACAGAGGTTCTCCAGTGGGAAGAAGTATTTGCCTTAGGGATTGTAGCCAAGGATCAGGTCATGCTGCTCAACTGTGAGAAATAAGAGTGGAGGCTTTCTTCATGTAAACCAGATGTCCCTGTTTTCCATCTCAGCTCACCCCTGGACCCCAATGAGTACACCTCTAATACAGAGCACTGTTCAATCTAATGGGAGGTATAAAGTCATTTATTTAGAACACGCTAAAACAGTATAACAAATATGCAACACGATGCAAAAAGAAACAATTCAATGGCATAAAGAGCCTTTTTGTCAAGTAGATATTACAAACAAGCTTTTTACTTTATTTACTACTTTTTTCTAATTTGTACACATGCCATATTTTCTATATCATGTGTCATCTTGCTGTAGTAGTAGCAGTAGTAGTCGCTGAGTAGTTATCAAATATCAGATACTAATTTATACTAAAAATAACATTGAAACTAGATACTAATTTGAGCAGGTATCAATACTGAAAAAGTCACACTCACAGGACACAAATGGGCCTTTTCTGAATAGCTTTAGCTGTATCAGAACAAGTATAAGAGCACACAGTAGTAGTAGTAGTAGTACTAGTATACGCCCATAGATCACAATAGAACCTACCTGGACGGTTTATGGATTATACAGCTATAAGGCGAAGTGGTAATATAAAAGAAATTTGTACCACGATGTTGAAAATTACATTCTAGTGTAAAAATCAAGTGTAAAAATCAAGTTAACACTAGTATAAAGCAGTGGTAGTAGTGGCAACAATATTATCTGCAGTTTCTCTAGTAAAATGAGTCAAATAACTGTGAGATAATAATGTTTAAAAATGTCTATTTAAGAGTTTATTCACAAAACCTGCACCTTTTATGGCTTCTTAACCTGCTGTTCCACATTTGCACATCTCTATTTGCCTTAAAACAAGTCTATTCAATCCCAGAACCAGCACAGGCTCCACCCGATGACACTGTGCATTGAAGGATATCCTATGATCCTATCTACACCGAGGATTCGCTTTGTGATTTACGCTCCACTAAGCATATTTTGGAAAGAACTCTAAAAGACAAGTATTCCAAGAGTTGCATAACATGTATAAGAGTCCTATAGAGTACAGCTAGCCCCTGGACTGGAGTGAATGTGCATAGGTGTTGCTTGCAAAACGGGAATACGGTGAACTTTAGCTGACTTATGTTTTTGCGATGATCTCACGGCCAAAATCTCATCACCACGGAGACTTGACTTGAAATTTGCGTTGCATATCGTCAGGTGTTTGTTTATGCTGTCAGTGTGTGTGCGTCCTCCAAGGATTTCATACCTTCACCTCATAACAAAAGTTGGCAAGAGCAATAATAATAAATATATGACCTTATTCCTTTGCCAATACATTTTTCAAATTTGCAGCAATGTGAAATGTGGGGCACATAAAGGTCCTATATTACGCAAAATTAACTCCTGTGAGCTTTAAACCATGTTATAATGCTCTTACCTCATCAAAAATATACCTGGAGCTGTGTGTGTTTCATTCACACATGTTTGAGTAACTTTTACTTAGTTTGTCTATATCTCCAAAGCTCAAAATGTTCTGTTCCACCTTGTGATGTCATAGTTTTCAAGTTAACAGCTACATTTTACCTTTAGTTCACTAGAGATTGCCAATTCCAGAGCTGAAATTAACCAAATGATGAGTCTAGTGAAGGGCTGAAATTACAAATGATGAGTCTAGTGAAGGTGTGTGGATTTTAAAAACACAATGGAGCAATTCCTGTATGACCACATGACATCACGGGGTGGAACAAGACTGTTTTCTGTTTGAGAGAAGTGCTCAGCCTAAATATGCAGGGTTGGTGTGTTAAACATTTGTGAATAAAACAAAGCAAAACTCCAGATGTGTTTGCGGTGAGGAAACAACATTATAACACAGATCAGAAAAAAGCGTAATATTGGCCCTTTAAGTTTGAGAAATGTCAAAGATTGTAATCTGCTGAACATGACAGTGCATGGCAAGACACTTGGGCGTAACAGTGCGTAAGGCAAGTACAGCCTAAAGCACATAAATTGTATTAGATATGCTCACTGGTATACAGCTGTCTTCAGTATTAATCAGCACGAGCCAGATTTACTGTGATTACATTTCGAAGGGCTCTGGCAGCAGAATGGGACCAGCGCTGATGGCCGTAACAGAGAACAGATACCTGGTGTTCATTAGCTGGCTCTTATACTGTATGTAATATATTTCCATTAAACAAACAGTGTTTCCATGACAACCAGAGGGAGAATAGCAGAACAGATTTTGGCGAGTGGCGATTGAACGTCTTGGACACATTGTGATGACACTCAGTGCACTCAGTGACTTCATCAGTGCTCCACATCAGATGTTTATCGTTATAAGTTCTGACAAAAACTGCACAATATGTTTTACCTGTGAGATAATGATAAAGCCTGTAGTTCCTTGAATCTGCTGTGTTATGTTTAGCCCTCTTTATAATAGTAATAGTAAAGGAGAAGTGCAGGTACAAACTATTAGCAAGTAAAAGTAGTGTTTTGCATGGCAACTCCAGCAGAAGTAAACATACTGATCATAGCCACTGTTTAAGGAACCTAAAAGAAGTAGGCTAGACTGAAGTGAAAGTTGTATACACTATATATACCATCATGAATCCAAATACCAAGCACATTATACAAAATCACTAACGCATCTAAATCAATCTTATAAAACGTGTTGTTATTGTACACATATGATGAGAAGAAATGTTTGAAATCCTATCTCCACTTAATAAAAACACAGTGAAGCGAAAGGAATGAAGAAGACAACTGCCAACACAAATAATCAGTTAATCCATCATCTGCTTTGGCACAGCAGAGGTTCACCATTTCCAGAGCCACGCCTTCCTGGTGATGTGCGGTGTTTCACCACTGAATCAATTTGCAACAATGTGACGGAGCAACAGCAACACTAAACATAAAGCTGCAAGTTACCACACGCTGCGCTCAGTCTGACGTCGTTACATCCAAAGAATGCACTGAATCACTCGTAAAATGACGAAACAACAGCATGGAAAAGTTTGGCACTGGTTAGTCACTGTCAACAAATTAGTGAGGAATTCCCTTATACAGCTTTTAATTTGATAGATTTGAACAAAATCCTGCACGGTGTTTCCAGTGCGTAAAGATGCGCGTTCGAAAGTTATTCTAACTTAGTAAAGGTGGCAATGCAGTTACGCATCATCACCATACGCACAGATCAAAGAAGTTTTGATAGCAGCGCAATATTCTCTTCACCTGAATCGTGTATGGCTTCTTCGGCTTCTCCTCATCCTCATTCCCGAAGTGTCGTATCAAAGCCGGGTCCAAACTCCGGGTTTGCCTCAGTCTCCGCTTGGATATACTCTTCGGACTCATCGAGCACGAAAAAACGCTACTCAACAATCCTTGCGCCGACATTCTGTGCGTCTCGTGTGGTACCTGTGTGCGTTTGGCATGAAGTGGGCCAAGTTGGATTTCATAACTTAGCCACGAGTCCAGGCGGACAGGAGCGTCTGTGGGTCCCCGAGCGCGTCATTCTACTTGTGAAGTTGGCTATTGAGAAACGCGCGCCTGTGCCATTGGATTCCATGCGCAAACTCCCCCCTCCCCTCTCGCGCTCCTCCACAACTTCCTACTTTTACCTCCAGAGTTTATTAGACAGAGAGTTGCTTTTCTAGATGTTCTGCATCGCTGTAGTTTATTATCAATAAACTAGCCACCGCCCTAAATAAGCCTAACCTCAAATGTAACAGTTTAGTATAGACTAAAAATAGGCAGCAGCATTAGGTTTCAGTTGGAAACTAAATTGTGCAAATTGTGTTTTCCTCCAAAAAAATTAAATTACAAAATTAGATTAGTTTTTTTAATGACAATGCCTTTTTGGTGTATTACAATATGTGCTCCTGGTGGAACTTTCTGCATACATAGGCTTTAGTTAATATAATATTGATGTTACACTCCTTACACCGTGTTTCAGATCAAACAAAAATGCAAACTAGGTACAGAATGTCCTATGGTAAATATTGGACATAGAGTGTTTTGTGTATTATGATCACAGATTAGATTCTAGGTGTAATAATCCACATTTAAATGTATTACGTTAAAATGTAGTGCCAACACACACATTTCTTGCCTGGATCCTGGTACATTTCATTGGAGTGGTCTGGACAGCAGGGGGATGCTTGTCATGCAGTGCCCAGGGAGCACTCTCTTCCTGTGGGTGCCCTCGGGAAAGGACCTGGGTGATAACATGACATGTGAACCAGTAGTGCAGGGCCTGGATAAGGCTTCATCAGATACAGCAGTCCAGCAAACAGTCAGGGGAAGTGAAGATAAGGCCCCACTCACTGTTTGATCCACTTAGTTGGTCGTGCAGAGGTTTAGAGTAAAGACTCGTGTGGCAGAAGCACCTCATCCCCTTCCCCTGCTGTCATGTCTCTATGGGGGAACTGAAGACTCAGCACCTGATGGCACCACACCACGTCATTTGGGTTTGAATTCTGAAACCCATTTTTAGCTGGTGTTAAACTAAACTAAAGTATTTATGTGATCATAACTGCATGATAAACATTTTGAACATAATTTTATCAAATGGCAATTAAAAGTATTAATTGTCACATTTAAATGTAAAAAAATTAATATTGCTTCTGTACAAAAATATATAAATGACAGTAACAGTAAAGCTTTGAATGATGGCATATTGCTTTTATATTAAGGCATTGAGAAACTGAGACGCTAGAAGTCTGAGGTGCTTCCAGTTTAATAATGATAATAATTCTTCATAACATTCAAAATACCCAGATGCTTTACACTGGAGACAACATAGAAAAGTAAAGTGAAGATAATGTTTATCTTCTTTATTCAAATACAGTTGGCAGGAGCAGCAGTTTTACACATTGGCTAATATTTTCAATGTACAATTTATGGAAATGTACTCAGCATTTTAAGCAAACTTTACTGTTTTTTGTGTGTTTGTGTGTTTATTTGATTGTTTGTTTGTTTGTTTGTTTGTTTGTTTTTAAGCTAGCAATATTTGACACACATTTTCAGTGTCCTCATTCATGTCTACTATGGAAATATTATTTACTGTAATGAATCTTTGGGCTACCTGAAAACATTGTGCTTATTCTGACAGAAATGGTGTCTTAGCCATGTGCGATTCTAGTCCCGTCCACTAGATGTCAGTAGAACATCTCATATTGCACCAGGCGCAGTGTGGCATTGTGGAGTGGTGATGTTTTGGGGATTTCCACTTAGAAAGTACCACCAAACATAACGCACGAGGTAACTTTTAATTTAGCTTGGCAAATTTCGATTGTGGTTTATCAGCTATGGCACCCAGTGCAAAAAAAAAAAAAAAAAAAAAAAGAAAAAGAAAGTTCCAGAGAACATTATTTAGAGTGAAATTAAACAGTTTCGATGAGTAGCTTCATAAAATATATACTTCTGTTTTTTTGTGGTTTAATTTCCCACCTACAGTTACAGTTACAGCCCCTCCCATAAAAATAGTTCCCACACTGTTTGAAATAATAGAGGGGATTTTTTGCAAACTGAGTGGATTACTTCAACTTCTGCTCTTTACTTTGCAAATAACACCATTAAACCCTGATCATTTGTCTCAGCCTATTATTGTCATTTGCTATTTAATGCTTTTGAAGATATATGACTCTCTCACAATATGGATGATATTATCCTGATGGCAACGTGCAAATGATTTGGGTATGTATCAAAATGTGTATTAAATGCAGGCCCATTTAATACACATTTTGATACATACCCAAATACATACCCTAAAAGTCATGGCTCATCAAATAAATAAATAAATAAATAAATAAATAAATAAATAAATAAATGGTCTGTGCTCTTGTTTGGAAGCGTCAACTCTTTTTGCAGCCTTAAAATGCCCATATTTTTCAATTTTCTGATGTTTTGTTTCAATCACACATTCTTAACAGAAAAACCCTCCACATTTAGGCTGTGGGGTTTTTTTTCACAAATTCAAAACACTGTGTTCCACATTCTGACATCATGTGGTAATACAAGAAGTGCTCCACTGTGTTTAAAAACTCCATACACCTTAACTTGAATCATTTGGATAATTTCAGCCCTGAAATTGCATATCTCTACTGAACAAAAGGTAAAAGGTAGCTTGAAAACTACCACCTCATGACATAACAAGAAGGAACAGATTAACAATAAAGTTTTATCTTATGCAAAGTGAATGAAACAAAACACATCTATGGGTATGTTTTTGATGAGATAACATTATAACATGTATTAAAGCTCATAAGGATCCATTTTGTGTAATGTAAGATGTTAAAAAATAAGTTTATAGTAGATATAGACCTACTTAATATTATAATATGTGTTTCCATAACAGCAACAGCTATTTTTCGATCTATATCCCACCTCTATTGCCAAGTGGTTTTTCACAGTAGGCACAGAGTTTGCGTTAAGACTTTTCATTCTCTCACAGTGCAGATATACCTATCACCTATCAACACAAGATTATAGTTTCCACTTTAAACATGTTGTGTCACCCACATACAGCCCATGTGGACATACAGAACATCTCTAAGCAAGTACATTACATTTATCTTTGGCGCACAGAGACATTAAAACCAAACCTGATATTCTATCTGTTTTCCACCAGCGCCTCTCTATCAGATCGTTGGCTTCCATGATTACTCACATTGCCCTCTTCTACATTTGATAGCGTATCTCTGCATCAAAATGGCGAGTAATGGCGAGAGGAAAATGCAATCTAGATGTCAGACAAGCACTTGATTAACCACTTACAGAAGCAGAGGAAAGGCAAAGCGGCTCAGGTTGCCACTCAAAGCTCATCCTTCAAACATTACTGGGCCCACAATATTGATTTTTCATTCTTCTCCATATCCCATTGCCATTAATAGAATTTACAGCAGACTATCAATGTTTCAAGCAGGCCTCTCCCCTCCCTTTACTGTATGTGAGCGGATTTGTTTTTGTGGTACAGAGACTTCAACCACAGTTACAGTGCACCTGGATGGAGAGGACATGGAGGAGGAGAGCGGAGAGAGTGTGGAGACCAGTGCTGGGGCTGTGGAGGAAAACCACGAGGAGCCAAGGTCAGATCTCTAACTTGTATCAACTATTCCTGACTATTTTTACTAACAGCTGAATACAAATTTCTGTTAAACTTGCATTATGTAACATTTCTGATTTGAGGCTTTGAGATGTTATTGCTTTTCTCAACTAATGTTCACATCATGGCATTTAATTTGTGTCTTTTTATTCATGTGTTTTATTATTTAAAAAAAAAAGCTCACAGATCTGACTTTGTCTGGTCGAATTGGCTGGTTGTTTCCATGGAGATAGGTAGACTGAAATGCCATACTGTGGAACATTCCATGCACAGCAATAACATCTCTACTAGACAAACCCTCCATCACAAAAGTAGTAGACCTTTAATGAAGGTAAATGCAAAGTAAGAGGATTAAAAGAACAAGTATTTAATCTTAATCTAGTAGTAGGCTCAGATGTCTCTATGCATTTTTGCTTCAGTTTGATCCTCCATCCCAGTAGCTATTTGTCAACTCAGATGTTTGCCCTCCTATGTATATTAATAGATTATCAAAGTCCTTATTCAAGTCTCTAAAGCCAATTATTTATCTGAACAAGCTTATAATTATCGTAATCCCTCGCTTTTACACAATTTTTCACAGCTACTTGACTTGATAGAAGCTCCAAGCCTCTGCCCCGCAAGCATAACAAGCCTCTCATTCTGAACGCCAAAGTCGACTTGGTGACCTTAGCAGCTTTCCATGGGCACATTGATTTTTCTCCCACATTACAGATAATTGCTGGATGCTGTGAATCCTATCCTCCCCGGGCAGAGGGGAGGGGGGTGGAGCCTGTGTGTTATGTGTGTGAGCTGACGGGAGAGAGAAAGAGGGCCTATCTGATTTGAGGAACGCGATATCCTGCGATCCCATTGACAGCAATTGACTTTTTGTACTTCCTGTCTATGGGTATATTTAACTGTGTATTGGTGCAATCTGGACTAGTTGTTTCTGCTTTCATGGCTGATTGCCGTGATGAATGGGGAAGTGGCTTGATTAAATTGTGAGTTTTCAACGCTCATTTTTAAAGGCATCTGAAGAGTTTTGTCCAGCTGGGTTAATGGCTTTGTGGCATATTTAGTCATGATTAATAGCCAGTTTGACGTTGATGGAAAAAATAATTACCCTGAATCCCAACATAGTAGCCAAATGCTATTATATAAATAAAGGTGCTTAATTGCTTTAACAAATCACGGAGAGTCAGTCGCTTTTCAAACAGTTCTCTCATCTTGTTGTGTATTGAACCACTGTCATTTTATGCAAATGAACGTATTCTTGCTATACTCAGGGAACTAATGGAAATGTAAAGAAAACAAATTACGTCTTCTGGTCTTTTGTGCGGCACAACATGTATCTCTTAATTATCGCTTTGCCTCAGGTTCTGCCTCAGCTTCTTTTGGTTCGGTTCAGTTCATTCATTCTACTCCAGATGATATAACTTTCATCTGCCTTTAAGTGGTTTTGTTAATTAATGAAGATATCTTGGGCCGTGCAAACAGTCAAAGCGATTTTTCAAGGGAGAATTGTTGCATGTGAACAAATGAGCTACCCATCCATGCAGAGTTGAATGAGCCTTGCCTCTCAGCTGCGTCTTGACTCACGGCGGCAGTGACCCTAAGATGACATGCTAAACGTGATCCCTGGTGAGGCCTGTTGGAGTTCTTCTGTACGTGTGCTTTAAATATGTGGAAAAAATGGGCCACAGTGACAGTGTGCAGTGGCCCGAGGGGCGCGTTAGGTCACATGACTGACTCGTGTTGCATTATCGCACAGAGCGGCCGCCTCTGTCTGTTTGACTTACCGCTCTGCTGTTACAGGCAGGACAGGTGGAGGAGATACAGACCACAAGTTAGACACAAGGGAAGCTCTGTATTTACACTTTATGTTCTTATCGTACAGTGTGGTTCCTCAACGCGTGTGAACAAAGGATTACAATACACCAATAGAGAACTTCAATCGTCATCATCATTTATAGAAGTATTATTTAGTGAAAAGGAGCTCAACAGTTTCAGCCACTTCAGAATTTCCCATTATTTTTAATAGACTTTTAGCGAAAAATTGAATATAACAAATTTGAGCCTAACCATTTTTTCAGTCCATTTAAAACGTTGACAAAATGTTTATATAACTTTTTAATAACAATTGAATAAGTTTCAGAAACAGATTTCACATAAAATGGAGTTGTCATTAGTTGCCACAAAGCTTTCAAACTTTAAATATAATTATTTTTATGGAAAAAAAAATCCAATGAGAAAAAAATAATGTGAAATTCCCTTCCAGAACCAGGTCTCTGTTGAGCGCTTTTACTGGGGGTGTTGTGCCACAGCTGCCCTGGGGCTGACTGACAGAGAAGTGGCCATTTAAAACAACACTGTCACACAACACATAAAGAGCCACCCAAAGAGTGACCAAGCATCTCTATAAGATTTAAACCTGTAATAATTTTATTCATAAAAGTCTTACCTGTCCAAACACTATTCAGTATTTTTAGACATAGCTACTCTCCATCAGCCTGTCATGATAACACATTTTAAGTGCAATATTGCTGAAGTAAATATGAACAATAAATAATAATAGTGCAAATAATTTATGCCACTGACATAATGCTCAAGGAACTATTTTAAATGTACAATAAAACAATAGAATTAAACACTTGAGCTTCTTAGTTTCTGTAATAAGTCACAGATATCTTATTCAACCTTTTATGGCTTAAATCTTATAATATAGCCAAAAAAATCTGACTACTAGATAAAGTACACACAATGAATATTGACCCTCAAAAGCCCCAAACAATAAGCCGATACTGTAATTATCATACCAGTGTATCATTTGTATCATCAGTGTATCATAGGATAGTAGCTGTCCGTGCATAAGCGAAATACAGTATAACTTAAATACTATTAAGGACGTTTGAACACTTGATGTCACTCCTTTCACTGCGGATACAAAAAAATGGCAGAAGTGCAAACCATGGGAGCATCGCTGTATTTTATGAGTGCACGTTTAGCTGGCTACAGTGTGTGGATACGCAGCATGGGATGTGTTATGCAAGCAGCTCCCTTTGCTCACAGAGGCAAAGACACGTGCTCAGTTCATAACTAATGGAAGAGTGTGTGTGCCATTCATGCATGAGTGACTCGGCATGGCATAATCCAGCATGAACAATCATGATGGCCTTATAGAGTATAGTAAAAGTGCTATAGTAAAATACACATATGCTTAACTGCGCAATATTTCTAGTGACGGGTTATCTACCTGCTTATCTCTTTGGAAATGTCCACAGTATAGAAAGAGGGACAAGCAGTTTACAGCACTATGCTCCATTACAGTTCAGATCTGTGGAGAGTCACCCCATTCACAGAAGGAATGATGAGTAGTTTCAAGCAATAGAAGAAATTAAGTTAAGTTACATGGAAAATGTAATTAAGTTAAGTTACATGGAAAATACTGGGGAATATGATGTAAAATACCTGCTGCAAGAGTAGTATTGGGGTTAAGATCTAATTTCCTGGTTTATATGGGATTTAGTGTGTCTGGTTATGGGTGACAGTTGGCAGGCAGTGACTGATAGAGCTAGGATTATGGTTTTAGCATTATTTTAAGCTCTGATGGACGGCAAAACACATGCCATGTCCACACAGCCTGGCCAGGAGTCAGAATAATATTTCATTAACTGCAGTAGGAGCAATTAGGGCTGAGAACACACTCACAATTTGATATGATATGCGATACATGGCTCACAATACTATATTATCATTATATATTATATAACATACACATGAGATGTACTCGTAAGAACAATGTATAGCCTTTCACTTATTGTTAAATATATTTGTATCACAGTTAAGTGTTGAGTTGTGTGATTCTCTGTGTTTTTATTCATTGTTATTTTATTGTTTGATTTTATTGGTTTCATTGTTTTAGAACCAGTTAAATTAAGCATCTGGACATTTATTAATTGTGTGTTAGTACTGCTTTTATGTGTCTTTGTGCAGCATTTGAAAACTGTCTGTTTATAAAATAAGTAAAGTAGATTGGATAGTTGTTATGACTGGTTAATTTATATGCATTCTGTATGTTTTGTATATTGTTCAGTGGAGCAGCTCTAACCAGCACAGAGTCATGGGAGTCCAGCTGCTCACCATTGATCCCTGTGTGTTTTCTGATGCACTGGCCTGGAATCTGATGTTATTTCATTACTCTCCTCCCCCCGGGCACTGGGCACTCACTGCTGCAGCCGCACTGTATGTAATCATAACTGCTGAATGCCTTAGTCAGACTGTTGCCTATGGAAAGTCTAAATCGAGTCACAGAAAATCGGGAGAAAAGGAGAGCTCATCAGTGAAAAGGACTCCAGGGCCTGCATCCGGGAAACCACACCAAGTAAGCTCTTTACGGCCGGACTTCAACAATGGACTCAGACGACAGTGATATAGGCGTCTTCACTGTGATTCAGTGAGTAGCTCCTGGTTATTTATCTCAAGTTATATAATATTATCTACAGAATTGTGACTTATACTGGGTGTGATGTGGTGAAGTATGTGCACTGGGCATGAAGGAGCAGAGAGGGATTGGTCAAAAATCAAAGCCTGGATTGCGTTTTGTAAACACATGATTGATTTATTGTGTTGTCATGGTGTCGTTGTCAGCGGGTGAAGGTCAGCAGTTTTACACCAAATACTGCCTTTTGTATGTTTTGTGGTGAACAGTGCAAATATTGGTTTTAATCAGCAATACTGATGTCGAGAGGCAGATTTTTTTTTTTAAGGTCCCATATTATGCTAAATTGACTCTTGCGAACTTTAAGCCATGTTAGAACTTGTATGAATGTTTGATTAACGCTGCATTATTGCTCTACATCTCCAAAGCACAAAAAGCTCCGTTCCACCTTTTTGATGTCATGAGCGGTAGTTTTCAAGTGAACAGCTCCTTTTATATTTTGTTTAGTAGCAACTGGCAATTCCAGTCTGGAACTTGAATCCAAATGATTCCAGTGAAGGTATAGAGAGTTTGAAAACACAGTGGGGTACTTCCTGTACTACCACATGACATCACAAGGTGGAAAATGCAAAATTTGTGTGTTAAATATGTGGGGATGAAACAAAATACTACTTAAGGTTTTGTTTTCTTTAATGAAACAACATTATAACATAGCAACAGAATAATAGATTGTTTTTTCATCATATTCAGAGTGAATTATTTTGTCACTGAAGTTCAAAGCCTGAACTTTGGGCCAGTCGTGTCACAAGGTCAGATTTTATGCTCCACTGCTGGTAACATTAAAATCTATTATTGATGGGTCTGGTCATAAATAAAAAATACAGGTTCAATAAAACCACACATCCTGGTGGCAGTAAGTCGTCAATGAGGAGCACTTTTTCCAAAGGAGGTAAAAACTCAGCAGACAAAAGCAATGGCATAGACTTTGGGAAAACAGTGTCTGCAGTTCTTCCTGCTTGATGTGTTAAATTACATTGGTAAACAATACTCACAAAAGTTTTATACTATGCACCTTGTTTGATTACATCCATGATTCATTAAGTTACACCCTGCCATTATAAAAGTACACACAGCTGCTTGCCACAATGTAAAGGGGCTTTACATGTAATCCCTTTGACATTTAAAATGACATTTATGTCATTGAGAATAACAGTGACCCTAATAATGTGCAACAGTTATGTTCAAATTTGTCTGTTTGGCCTTTAGCATTTTCCCATGATCCCACATGACCCTCTTTGGGGGAAATCTGTACAGGCTTTTAAATGTCACAAACAGTGTTGGTCTTAGGCCTTGATTAGTGTAATGTTAAATCATTGATAGACTGACAGATGGGGGGATGTTTAGTACATCCATAGTTACTTGTTCATTGAGTTGTTATGTGTTATGGACGTGGCTGCTGTCCAGGAGAGAGCCGGCCTTTTGCCCACTGCATACTGGGACATCATTTCCAGGCAGCTCTGAATGGCTTAAGCGGATGGAGCAAATAAATGGATAGATGGATGGAGTACACTTGTAAAGAGCCACAGGGGCATGCTTAGTGTTAAATAGACACAAACCTGCAGGCTCCTCTTTTGGCAGCGTTTGTGTACACTCCTCTTCTCCATCTCTCTCAAACAGAATATGTTACGTCCTCCTCTGTACTTCTACTTTAAACTTCATCGGAAGGCAGAGCACAACTGGCAAACTAAATCACTAATCTTTTTAAAGCATAGCATCATCCAGCCAGGTAACACTTTTCATTCCACTTAGTCACAGGGCTGAATATGCAGGCTCAAACGATCTTTAAACTGCTCTCCTGAAAGCTCTTTAATTCACTGAATAAATCAGCCTCCGCGCTGCTGTAATTAGTGGTGTGCTAGCAGATTTGGAAAGTTAGCATGTTGAGATGGATCGGTGGATAAATGCAGTGAAAGTGCCAACACAAATGAGCAGAGCGGACTGAGCTGGTGAGGTCAGGGGTCATCTTTGCTGTGTGGGATGAAGTAAAAAAAAAAAAATACTTAAATTTAGGAAAATACAGAAAAGAAACACTGATACATTTTAATAATTTATTTTTAGTGGATGCGCATGATAATCGGCAATAGAAGTGGCCAGTGTTGTCAGAATACATTTCAAACCAAATACCAATTTTTATACCGAAATGAAAATTTTAAGAGCTATTTTTTCAGACAATATTGTTATTTTAGCACAAAATAATTGTATTTGTCTATTATACCATGTGGTCTTACACTAGTTCTGATAATACTAAGGTCAAAATATAATCCAATTATGTGATTTTAAAATTTCAGTACTGATCCTTGCTAGTTTTGATACTAGTTTCTGATTTACAATTGTAAATCAGACTTATTACTGTATTTCTACCTTCTCCAATTTTGGGCATAACATTTTATACTGATGCTTAAATAATTCATTCTCATACTGTTTGAATAGATGTAAATCTGAAAATCTGCTTGAGTACCTAAATGTGTGGTGAAATGAGTTTATTATTACAGTGCATTTACAGCACTTGTGTGGCCCAAAGTGAAATACTTAAAAATGACGAATTAGCTGTTTGGAGAGAGCACACACTCAGAGGAGGATCAGGGGGGCAGTGTTTATCGGACAAAAGCTCTTGCCTCTATATTCTCCTCAGATCACACTCCTATCTGACCCAAATATCCCCTGTCTTACACTTTTGCCCTGCAGGCTGCCAACCCAAATGGACAAACACAACTGGCCACACAGTCGCTGACTCTCCCAATCCTTGCCCACACGAGGCTTGCATCTACTAAACTGTATTTGAAAACAATTATGAGGGGGGAAAAAAACCTACAAAACATTCAAAAGTACAAGAGAACATTGTGCCAGAACTCATGTTTTTCTCTGTATTGAGCTGTAAAATCACCTGTAATTGAATAAATGTAAAGTAAAGTAATACTTAATGTCAAACTGTGGAACACTCCAGGCAGTGCAGTAACGTATCCATAGAAACAAGCAGATGACAAAAGTTACACAGTTAAGCAAGTCTAATTTCTTACAGTTATATTTTAATTTAAATGCTTTTAAATTTAACCCTTTTTTATCTGAAATATCCCAGTACCAGTCAGTATCCCAGTGCAGCTAGTGTCATCAATATTCCCTGGGGGTGTGAAGCTAACTGTAGGCTCTGCTCTGTCTGAGTTTTTTTGCTTTGTTTTGTTTTTTATATCCCTGAATCTCTCCTGTCTCGCACTTTTGCCCCGCAGGCTGAAACCCAAATGAACAAACACAACCGGCCACACAGTAAGCTGACGCTCAAAGCCCTGGCCCACATCCACAGAGCTTGCATCTATAGCACTCTTCCTCTGATGTTTGAAAGCCATGATCAAATAAAATGTAGAACTGTCAGGCGAAATCAAGAGGTTTGACTCGGACATGGGACATTATATCTATGGTAGGGGCCCTGTATATGAGGCACCCTGAGTGGAAGTGACAACATTCTTTATGGCCTTGATCACTCGTAGCAAAGACACACTGACTCACCCCGCAGAGGCTGATGAACTCTGGCATTTTAATACTTCCAATGCAAGTCCAGTATTGAAGTTGCTTAAAATGTGACCAATATTTGAACTCAGCGTGATAAGAATTAAAGCTGTCGTTTGATATTCAATTAAACTGTTAAACTGTATTCTGCTACTTTGTCTTTACAGTTGTTTAGAGCAGGTTTAGTTTTAGTTTCAGTTTTGAGTTGGCTCATGTTTTTTCACCTTTTGAAGAAGCTCTAACATTTAGTCCCACTGCATGATGTCATCAAGTGGTGTTTAAATGGCCCATATTGCACTCTTTTCTGATTTATTTTATAATGTTTCCTCAGCAAAACCTACCTGGAATTGTGTTTTGTTTCATTCTCACATGTTTAACACACAAAGCCTGCATATTTAGTTCTTCTCTCAAGCACTTTATGATGTCATGTGGTAATACAAAAAGTGTATCAGCATTGGGTCATTATGCCCTTTGCTTGCAACAATTGTGCTTTTTACTATAACTGAGTATTGATTTGTTTTCCAGTATAAAATATAGGACCTTTAACATAACACCAATTATTAAAGATATATTTGGCAAGATAGGTTCAGTCATTGCCAGATCCTTCCGACTTCATCAAAATTACAAATCTATTAAAATCTCAAATTGATTAGAACAAAAAACAAAAGCGGTTCTTATGCTATCTCTCTCCCCACATCTCCAGGAGGATAAATTACTGCTCCCTATCCCCCAACAGTCTGGGACACAAGAGTAAGTGCCCACCTCCTTGGATGAGAAAAGAGGTTAATTGACACTTGGTAGTTTTTCAGCCAAGGCATTTCATCTGCTCGATTTGATTTATGGAGGATGTTTTCCACTCTTTGGGAAGCCGGCTTGTGTAGTAGATTTTTATATCAGTGAAATGCACCTTATTGTATTCAGTACTTCCAGTTGTATAAATATTTACTCTTCCACCTGCATATATGCGTTCATCATTTTCAGTTTGCACGTACGCAGGTGATTTATCTGTTGCCAAAACCTTCGTGGTTATTGCTTACATGGGAACAGTCATGAGAAATAACCCAGCGTCTTTTCTAATGAGCTAACGAGAGATAGGGAAATGTATGAAGATGTGTTTCCCTCCATAGAAATACCACAGAGGAAATTAGAAGGCTTGAAGCATCTGTCAGCACGCCGCAGACTACTTCAAGCACAATGAATCACAGCTTTTGTCTTCCTCCCGTGGACATTGATTAATCACACAGACATTCACTGGAGGTTGTTGCCGTCGACGATGGAATGCCGTTGTGAGCTAATATTTTCGAGCCCAAATCTTTTGAAGCCCTCTTGCGAATTGCTGGAGCGTTTAGCGGCAGTGTTTTCGAAAGGTCACAAATATTGCAGCGTTCCGAGTGGGCAACCTAATGTGAAGCAGTGTGGAGAGAGTGGGACTCATTATGTGCGTGTTCCTTTATCACTGAATGTTCCCACAGTACGTCGTGGGTGTAGTACAATTTGCCATTAAAATTTGAATAACATTTGAAATTAATACAAAGGTAAGTTAATGTGAATTCGGCGCTTTCGTGTTTGCAAAATTGTTGCTTTTCAATTGAACAATTAGCTTGATTTGTTTATAATGAAAATTTCAGAGATGTGTGTTATGGACAGCACTAATATAATGATTCAGCTGAAGCAAATGCATCATATTTAAAATAAGGTACTATTATGGGGTGCATTCATTTGGTTTCATAATGACAAACTTTTATGTGATTAGTTTATTATGTTTGGATAAAAAATATTATGCTTATAAAATAATTTGTTTTGGTGGAGGTGGATTGTTGTTCCGTCATTCAGTGATTAAAAAACATTGAATCAACTAATGTGACTTTTAGCAACATAGTTCAAAAACTAAAATGTAATTTGTATTACTAAATTGAATTTGAATTAAATTGTGAGGGCATTGATTCTAAAAGCAAAAAAATCTTGGCCTTCCTTCCCTGAGTACTGCAAAGAATGGGATACACATAGGCTATAATAGTGATTCACAGATTTTTTTTTTTAAATTCCCCGTTAGCTTGGTCTTTTTCTCCAAGACTTCCAAACTTGGGTACTAAATATGTCTGTCACACATAAAATTATGGCAAAAGATAGATATCATTAGCTAGACAGTTTTTTTTAAGTTTGTCATCCACTCCTTTTTTGTTGAACATCATGCAAATAAACAGAACTATCAACACTCATTGTTTAAATTATTTTTTTGGGGGGGTATTTTGACATTCTGCTTATGTGTCCATTGTGTCTCCATGGTAACCGCTGAAAATTCCCCCATAAGCAAACATGCAGAACACCCCTGTGATGTCACTGCATCGTAACAATGGGCTTCATGCAAATTTGTCAGTGCATGTAGTAAGTACGTCACCCTGTTGGACAATTAAAAACAAGCAGAATATATTGCAGTGTTTCTCATAAATAAAGACTATGGTGCTGCCCCGTAGTCTAAAAACAACCTGGACTGTGCATTGGCATCACAAAATCACACTTTCTTGAATATTGTCTCATCGTAAACATTCAAAAGTAGATATTCTGAACTAAAACAACTGCTTTAAGATTAGATATAGTAAATAAACATCATTTATATCACAAATTATACACAAAATTAAATTACTATAGTCTCCCATGCTGCTACTATAGTCTCCCAAGATTCTATGGGAAACACTGCAGTGAAATGCAAAGACAACATGTACTCAATACATACTTAGATATTACTAGTCAGTTAGTAGACTGAGCAGACCTGTTCGATGTGACACCATTTAGCAGACTGTGTCACTGTTTGCCCCTCGATCCTTTCCAACCTTTTCCATTTGGGAGCTGAGACCTGCCTCTCGGGAATCCCACACGCCTGTCCTTTAGTAGTGGCTTGTGTTACCGCTGCGCACATACACACACAGTCCCCCATCCCTGTCCACTTCCCCGTCTCCCTCCCTCCTTTCGCTCTCCTCCTCGTCCTCCTCTTCCTCCTCCCTCACCCTCTCGCTCTCCGCTCCTCTCCCAAAGCTGCGCTGCCTACAGTGCGCATCATTCCGCCGCCATGGAAATTAAATGAAAGGTGGCTTAACGCGGGCTAAACACAGGCATGCTTTGAAGGATGCGACGGGCAAAGGGTGGGGGGAAAACTGTCGGACTGCCAGATTCCTTTTTACCATCGGGCTGTGGATTTCCAAGGCACGGATACAGCAAGCACTCAACCATGCCCAAGCTGAGACAACAGGACTAAATCTCTCCACAAGACTTGGGGGAGGATTTTTTTATTTATTTTTTTAGCCCCTGATAATAATTTTATCAGATAATGCTGCTGGGATGAATTGTGCAAATTGGTAGCGTTTGATTACAGCACATATGGATGTTTTCAGCTTTGTTAAGATGCCAAAGCTGCCTGGGTGAGTCTAAGAAATACTGCCTTATATATACATTTTATATATGTATTAGTGTGTTCCATATCTGCATGCTGAGAGTCTATTTACCCTTAGGAAATATATGTGGGCTCTGTTAAAACTGCTGAGTTACTGTGACAACTTGTGCAGTCATGTATGATGCTATATGAATGCGAGTGGGGGTGGATGCAGCCAAGGCACTTACTCAAAGTTGACTCATTCCCTCTGAATTGTGTTGTAGTTTCACAAAATATTCCACTCCGGCCTCCAAATGATAATGACGCTTTCCTTAAAATCAATGGGCGATGTTGAGGAATAACTCATACGCTGGCGGTGTGATATGAACATCTGATTTGAAATATCGACCCATCCTGGAGTAATTTATGTTGACGTGAGACGAGTCCATATACCGTTTGCGCATAATGTAAAGATGTATGCAGCCAAGTGTATCAAACATAAAGTAGATAGGATTCCTCTGTCATCTTTTAGCGTGATTATAATAATTGCAATGGACTGGTTTGCAAATATATGATGACGTGAGTGCTTTGCCAAGGCACATAACTCAACTCATGCCCTCTTGGATCTGCTAGATTGGTTTGATGTGCCCCAGCGGACAGTAATCCTCTGGGGATTTGGGTTAAATGAAGAATTATTAAATCAGATGCTGTAAGTGTCAGATATAGTTCTTTCATTTTTACCTGTGCGTCATCTTTGCCTGTGGCTTTGTTTCATTCTTCTTCAGTGTTTTTGCAGGAAAGAAAGGAGCTGATGGGTCACTTTGTTTCATTGTTAGCATCTCTGAGTGTTGCTTTTATGTGAGGCTTCCCAGTGGAACATCACTGCATGCTGTCACTGTTAATAATACTACACAATGCTATCCGTGACTACAAGTTACCACTACTCTGCTTCTGGGCTTTTCTGTGTCCCATTCTTCCCTTACAGTTGTCAACAAGAGCTCCAGTCTGCAGGACATTTCTAATCTGGATAGAACATCTTACTGAACAAACTAAATGTACTTGTGAGATGTGCGTGTGGTTGGTTCCTCCTCCGCTGCTTTATGACGCCCCCAGATGTGTGGCTCGCTGCTGCTGGAGACAAAGAGATTGTTCTCTCTATGAGCTGTGTGACCCAGCAGTTCCTCACTTTAAAAGGTCCTATATTACGCAAAATGGACTGTCGTGAGCTTTAAGTCATGTTATAATGTTATCTTGTCAAAAACATACCAGGGGGTGTGTTTTGTTTCATTAACACGTTTGAGCAATCCTGGTCTGCCTAGATCTTCAAAGCTGAAAATGTTCTGTTCCATCATGTGACGTCATGAAGAGTTTTGCCTTTAGTTCAGTAGAGATTGGCAATTCCAGATATGCAATAAATGATTCTAGTGAAGGTGTATGGAATTTAAAAACACTTCCTGTATGACCATATGACATCACTCAGTGGAACAGAGTGTTTTCAGTTTGAGAGAAGAACTCAAATGTGCAGAGTTTGTGTGTTAAACATGTGTAAACGGAACAAATCAGATGTTTGTGATGAGGAAACAACATTATGACATATATCAGGAAGTAATATTGGTCATTTAAAGATATTGCTCTGTGATAACGGAGAAGATGTCACCTGCTTTAAACGGAAAGCAGCAACTACACATAATTGTTGTTGTGGTTACAGCTGGATGATAATGACTAAACTGAGTTTAGCTTTAAAACTACTGTTGTTATTTAAAGGAGCAGTATGCAAGATTTTTATTTTAAATTGAATCATGTCTTATGTGCCCAGAGATATGAAGTAAACTTTAAATTGCATACTGTTTTACTGATATCAGTTAGAAATGATAGCCAAGTTATTTATGTTATAGTCTGGTATTCTGGATTTCTAGACTATTATCCAATCAGAAAGCAGAATGAACCTCTCATTTTGGGTTTCAATGTAGCCAATCATGAATCAGTGCTAGTTTCGCCTCTGCAGCTCAGGGAGTGGTTCTGAGCTCTCACATGAGGCATAGCCACATAGCCACACGCTTTTACTGTGTAAAGCTGGAGCCAGGCTCTGTGTCATGAATAGGGCCAAAATGAGGAGACTCACAACAGCTTTAACTGAAAGAGGGGGCGACAATATTCTAATGTAAGTCAAAGGGACATGGTCAGGGTCATGGACAGGATCATAAGGGGCTGGAAGTGCCCCCATGTGTACTTCCTATTTGGAATGCAGCGGTTAGTTCGCAAGCTATTTCCATTTATTTATCTATGTCTATGGTTTTTATTGACCTGTGATTGGCTGATGCATGATGATGGTTTGCTTCTATGTTGTATATGCAATGTATGTTTCAGATCCACATGAAAAATTGAAAGTGCAAATTACAGAAAAATTCAGGAAATCCTCCTTGCATTCATGTGGTCTTTTTATTCTTAATTAGACCATCACATAAAGAATTTCCCCTTGGGGATGAATAAGAGTAATGATTATTCTGATCAAGGCAACCTTTTATCTGTTTTGTTTCAATAGTTTTAAACCATTGGGAGCCCATGCCACACAAATAAATACAGAGTATATAACCAAGGTAACATAAAGTGGACACACACACACAGTCATAGTTTGAACCTTTGTTTAGCAACCACGACTGTTCTTAAAAGAGGAAACTGTGTTGAATTCAAGCCAACATTGATTTATTCTACTTTTGTGTGTTGCTGTGTTTCGCCTAGGGGCTTTTGCTGCTAACAATATTTGTACCATAGTCACAGTATGCAGACACATCGATTAGCCTGAATATTCATCGGTATACTGCCCACAATAGAGATGCCATAGTTACATTAGTGTTCTGGACAGAGAGCAGGTTGGACCTGAGCCGAGAAATGAGCTGAATTTTTTTACTTTTATTCTTCAGAGATTTGAACTGAAAAGTGGTACAGTGCATTGTACAGTCTTGGAAAATCAATGGATGCAGGGTAAGTGCATTTTAAAAGCTTGGTTAATGTTTATTACTGGGATAGGGCTGCCAGAGTAATCACAACTGAAAGAAAAACATAACTTTAAAAGGCGGTGATTAGCAAATTGCAAAGCTACAATTATTTGGGGAATAAAATGCCATTACAAACAATAAAATGTATTCATCCTATATACTGTGTTAACTCTGTAGTTTGAATCTCTACAGACATAAATTGCAACTCTTGTTGGAAAAGTAATGTTTCTATATTTTTTTACATAACATACATAACATATAATGTACAACAAAAATGAAGTTGTTTGTAATCATATGTCATGTTTTTACACTATAATATATTGCCACTTGGCTGTATTGCCACTTGGTGTAGAAGTATTACATTTCAATTTGGGTATTCAGTATTTCGCTACACAAGCACATTTTCAAAGTATTCTTCCCATCACTGCTTGTGTTGGGAGCACACTTGATGTGCACCCTGGTGCAGTCTGCATGCTAACACACAAACACATAGACACACACATAGATAGTGGACTGTGTATGTGTGGAGTGGAGCAGGTGAACAGGAGCTGCCAGTGTAACAGCACACACCTCATAGTGGGTGGCTGTTTCCCAGATGCTGTTTTATTCTTACCCAAAGCAGATTAACAAACCCAAACCACTCCGTGTCGAGGCAAGCAAGCTCATGCAAGAGAGAGAGAGAGAGAGAGAGAGAGAGGGAGAGAGAG
>JACN01141511.1:0-11534 GCA_000787155.1 Scartelaos histophorus
TCAATATCGTGCAGCCCTAATGTACAGAATAGTTTGGAGTATTAACCAACAGTTTTTCAGTCACTCGCCTTTTTATTGTTTAAATCAAACCCCTTAACAAGACCATGAACCCTGATATTGATCACAGGCTCCAGAGAATTTCTGTCGCCATGGTAACTCTTAAACTTTACAATAGTAGTAATTGATAGTATAGTAGTGTATTGTATACTTGAGAGTATAGTATATTATGGTAAGTAAATGTGTTTTAATAAAAAATGTGTTGTAGGATTAGGCAGTTGAACACAGACGTCATTGGTGACGTGTCAAAGCCAGGATAAAGAAAAACACAAAAAAACCTCTCTGGCTGTGTGTACTGTCTGCACTGGAAACATTTAAAAACATAATACTAATGATTTCATGCAAGTGTAAAGGCAAAGAAAAATATATTAGAATATCTGGGTCAGCCCACCTAAACATTATTATTCAATGTAACTAAAGCACTTTTCACATGGTTGTATTTCATATCAATGTTATTAAAAGATATTTTGACATAAACTAATTCCAACCATTATGTGTCCCTTGCAATATGCTTAGTCGCCACTAGGGGTCACCATGCCCCCAGTAGAAGGTTAGTACTTTGTAAGTTTGTTACAGAAAAGCTTAATTGTAGACTTGAAGTGAAGATAGAATAGCATTGACTGTGCTGGTATTTTAATATGGACTTTAAGTAGCCTGTGCTGTGACTGTTTTAAAACTGCTCACAATCACAACCTGCAGACAGAAGACACAGGTTCTTCTCATTCTCTGTATACAGACAGGCAATGTTTTTGTCAAAGTCCATAAACACTAGAGTTCACTGAGCTGCAGAGGCTGCACTAGCACTGATGAATGATTAGTAATGAGTATTGAAATCAGTCCTTTTATGTTTATTTCCAACTAGTTTTAGTGTTATAAATTACCAGTCCAAAGGAGGAACTCAGGCTTGTTCTGTTTTCTGTTTTCATAAAAAAGCAAAAGTTGACAGTCGCCTCATATTTGAGGACACGTCGTCATGATTTAAAATGGCATTTTAAATACATATTCAGATTTATGTTTTTTTTGTTAGTTTTCTTTCATCTCAAAATTTAAGATTCAAGAACTTGAACTGATTGACTTCCATGTTCACATAGAATCCAATTATTCTCTGCACACCACTTTAAGGATTTATGAATTCCTTTTATAATCTCAGGTGTTCATGTATTGTTCATAAGCTTTTATCTCGTGTCACGCTTTGAGCCTACGTGCTTTCATTTGATGTACTATTTACTATTTGGGCCCATTTACGATTCATTATTCTCAGTAATGCCTACCTCACAGCCCCCATTAACTCTGAGCTGCTTCTAAGTGCATTAGAAATACCCTGGAGAGGTCCAGGCTAATGTATATGCACAACTGTTCCACCCTCACTGCCACTTACTGCCAGTAAATAACTGTCACATTATATTTGTAGAACAAAAGAGCAGGACTAAAAGAGAATGGACTTAGATGTGGGTCTGTACCTGTGCTAATCGCTCTGTTTGTGTCACTATTGCAATAAATTAGTGTAACTTTGCTTTTGTCTCTGTCACAGGCATTAGGGTTGACAATCACAGGATTTGATACAAGATACAAGGCTCACAATACAATAATGTCAGAGTTTTGCAATATTCTATAGATTACATGTGATATTATTATGCAATGTATATATTTTAAAAAGAAACATTTTTCATTTTTGTCTTTAACACTTTAGTTTACCTCTTTTTTGAAGCTTGTGAAATCCTTCAGTATCTCAGTAGGATCCATAGCAAAGCAGAAATTCAATTCTGTCAACTGAAGCTGAAGTTTTTTTGATCAAATATGTTTCACAGCTCGTCCAAGCTGCTTCTTCATTAATGGTCAGATTACTGGTGAAGACTCAGCAATGTCCACCAACAAGTCGAACTGAAGAAGCAGCAGTCAGAGAGGAACCCATATTAAATACATTTTTTTTTTCAAGTTTTTCTTTGTTAAATCGCTACTTGACAAATTAAAATGGCATACACCCTGAACAAGCAACAACATTTTCATGAATTATACAGATATATTAACACTGGAGGCTACATTATTAATACTGTATCACAATATAATAGTTTAGCACACCCCAAAAAAGCATCACAGAAGCTCAAACTTGTTAAAAACACAACTGACAGGTGCAGGTGCTGACATTTTCCTGGCAGAACAATTCTAACTGTAATTCTCGGATATCCCAGCAGAGGGCGCCAAAACCAAAGACATGACGAGAACCTTTGTGCAAAAATAGTGATATGGTCCAGATTGTGCCTTGTCTGAAATCTGTCAGCAGACTCAGTGAGATACTCCATCATAGAGATTATACAGACTCATAACCCGGGATAATATCATCTATACGCCCCGGGCTGTAATTTAAAAGAAACTCCTCCTAGCATGAAGGTTGTGGGATCCTTGGGTTAGATCCTATAGGGTGAAAATGTAGCAATTTTTCATTACAAGAGCCAGTACATGAAACTTTAATAATGAAATAACCATGACAAATTATGTTTGCTTTGCATGAAGTGGTCTCGATGTTCCCTAATTGCGATGCTTTCTGCTGTATTTAAAACATGTAAATTCAACTTTTATGAGCTTTTCACCATATTGCTACAATGTTCTCCCATTATTAGCTAACCCACAGTTGAATTTCTATTGATTCGTGTATTTCTGAGTAATCTGCACTGTCCTGCATTCAAGGCTTGAGTGCTCAGAGTGAGTTGAGTGTCAGTTTCCACCTCCTCCCTGTCCCCGCCCACCGCTCTGTATTTGTTTGTGATTATTAGAAATACTTTACCCTGCATAGGTCATGAAAATCTGCTGCTTATTCCGGTGAAGCTTTACAATCAGGCAGACTAGTTTCTATGTTTAATATTTTTAATTAGGTTTCCAATGAACCTTGAGTATAGGAAAAGAAAAAAATCAATTCTGTCAACCGGACAAAGGTTTGAGAGTGAAGACTTTTTGACACTCATCCAAGCAGCTCTTTCCGTAGAATCGAATTTGAATAGAATTTTTGTCTTGCTCTGAATCATACCTGGAGTGATTACGCAGACAATGAACAATGGTTTTCAAAATAATGATCTACGTATTCTGTTTCATTCCACTGTAAAGTCCAGAAAAAAGATAAAATGGCTTCTCAGTTCCGCCTTGTAGCATAGTGGGTAACAAATCTCAACTCTTCTTACAGGGCGGTGATCAAACAGAATCAGTTACACTTTCTATGTATGGAGCTACTTATGTTATAGATCTGAGTCAAACATAGACCGGGCTAATGGAGCTATTGACCCACAGATCAGTGCACTGGTGTTCTTCTCTGACCCCAGGCAACTGCTGCTCTTTGTTTTTCCGAGGTCATTCAGGATTTTACTCGCCACGGCTCTTACTTCAATTAAGAAAGAATAAACTAAACCTGTGGAGTTCTTCCCTACATTAGGTTTGTGTGATATCCTCTTGCCGGTATTTGTCCATGAGTACAAGGGCCAGGTGGATCTTAAATGCTAAATTGGTCTCATTTTTCTATAGCGCTTTTCTACATTTCAAGGTGCATTGCAACAAGGAACCACTCGCCCATTCACACAGTGGACAAACACTTTACCCACTGAACTAGTGCCGCCCACGCCCAAACCCATCGTCTTCTTATTTACACCTTTTTTTATCAGGGATGCATCAGTCCAGCCTCTCCAGTACTGATACCGATACTGATACTTTGACTTTAAGTATCTGCCAATATCCAGTCTCAAACAATGTCAGTGCAGGGATGTAAAATGGCACTTACTTCCTTAAAACACAGTTAACTTGTTGCACAATAGATCCAACTGTGTTATGCAACTGTTATTTATCCGTCAAATTACGAAACTGAAAACTGAACAGCTTTGTATGAATAAATGTTCAAACATTATGTGACTTTTTAGGCCAAAATCAGCCTGTAAATGATCTTATTACATCTAATTAAAGGCTCAACGAGGATATCTTCTTAATTGATATTATGGAATCAAGCTAATTTTCCTGTATTTGTGCATTCCTAGTGTTTGTGTTGCGTTCTAGTTTATACTTTTAATGAAATGTTAATCTTGGACCAGCTCTGAAACTGAAAAATAATTTGCCAACAGGTATAAAGCGACCTGACCTAACTGTTCCTGATCCATTTTTGCAATTTTAGTGCAGACTGGGTTAATATGCACGTCTAAAATAGTCAAAAAACAAGTGTGTAATTTACGCTTTGTGAGATGTAAGTTAAAATTGCGTTTTATTCACACATGTTTGAGTATTATTAGTGGTATTATTAGTCTGTGTACATCTCTAGAGCTCAAAATCCTTCTTCTTCAAACAGAAAACACAATATTCCACTCCATACACTTTCACTTGAATATTTTAGAGCATTTTCAGCCCCGGAATTGCCAATGTCTGAAACAAAACACGACTCTAGGTACGTTTTTTGATGAAGAAACAACATTACAGCAAGACTAAAAGCTCACAAGAGTCAGTTTTGCGTAACATAGGACGTTTAAACTTACTGAGATGCATGTTATTGTTGCTAATTTTGTGAATTCAGGTGATTGCGTCGTTATGTCAGAGTCCTCCTTTAGTCCTCTAGGCACGGCCCATTTATCAACTCATTTGCGCTGTAGCTGTAGGCGAAGGTGAGCTGTTTTGCCCCACTTTAATGCACCTCGTCCATATGTAAAGCTGTGCGAGATTGAACGCGACTTTAGCTTAATTTTCTTAAGTCGGGTGCGTGCAAACTGGCTCTAGCTCTAAATGAGAACTTTATCTGTTTAATCAATACGACCTCATAAAGAATCCATCCTGAGGCCCGGGTAAACCCAATGACTCAAGCCGATCCTGCACCAATTATACACATCCCGGTCTCATCCATCTTCGGCTCCTCTCTCCTTCAGGCTCAGTTTTACATTGAGACGAGAGGAACCGGCTCCTCCGTTGCATTCACATCGTGGTCAGGATTCAGGAAAACGCGACGCTTTCAGAACACTGCCGGTCCACTGTCTGCTCCTGCCTCTGTGAGTTCACCAAACAAAAGCCCAGCGTGAGGAGCTCGTGCTAAAATGACAACTCAATAGCTGCCTCCATTGTGCTCTCATGGTGCAGCAAAACACCACGGTTGTGTTGCTTTGACAACAGAGGGGAGCATTTCGGTTGGTGTTTGTTGTGATAATTGTGTCATGAAGAAGTGCAGTATAATCACTACTTGTATTTATATGTGTTGTGTAGAGGGAGCCAGGTGTTCTGCACCTTTAGCATATTGGCCGTTTATTTGGACTCACCTGATCAAAGGTTGTTTTATATTACGCAAAATGTTGTTTGCTCGTCAAAAACATACCTGGAGTTGTGTTTTGTTGCTTTCATATGTTTGAGTAAGAGTAACCCTTTATTATTTGTCTGGTTACATATCGTCACAATCCTAAAATAATCGCCCAAGTCACTTTTTGCCTAAGTTTACTTTGCCATAATTTAGGCCATAATTAAAATTTTTGGGGGAGTTCTTTGTGTTTCCTGAAAAAGCTGAAAAAATGATGATATTTTAGGAAGGTGTAATGTGTAATATGTAACGCTCAAAATGCTCTGTTCTGTCTTGTGGTGTCGTGAAGGAGTAGTTTTCAAGTTAACGGCTGAAATGATCCAAATGGTTCCAGTGTATGGAGTTTAAAAACACAGTGGAGCACTTTCTACATAACAAAACATGACATTACCGTAAAGTGCTCCGGATTATAAGGCGCAGTATCAAATAATATGTCAGTTGTGTCATTGTCCACACATAAGGAGCATCGGATTATAAGGCGCAATAAAAGAAACAAAACGTCGGATAAATCGAACTTTATTCAGGTCATTTACAATAACTCTCAGTTGTAGCTAACACAAAAATACAAGTTTAACAGTTGGTGATTTGGGCATCAAACATGCCCGGATCCCTCTCAACATTGTTCAGTTTTAACACTAAAATACAAAACCTGAAATCTGCATGGTAATGGTGGCATTTTGGGTCCTTGTACAGCACACGGCAGAACTACCGGTATGTTGCACAGTCGCCCTATATGTCGCCAACATATTACTCCTCCTGACTCGCCCACTAATACGTTATTAGACTAATGTGGACAACATCAAATTGGTTGGAGGTTAAACACAACCAAAGGTCATACATAAGGCCACTGGATTATAAGGCCACTGTTGATTTTTGAGAAAATGTAATGATTTTAGATGCGCCTTATAGTCCAGAAAATACGGTATGCGCATTTAGATCACTGTGTTACCTCTTCTTTTAAAAATTTGCCAAAAAAGCAAATATGTTAAATGTTTAATTAGCTTCTCCATGCTAAGTCACTCCCCCTCCAGAGCACCATGACAACACCATCACTGTGCATCCCATTGATGAAACTACTACACATTGATTAGGTTTGTGTAGCTGTAAAGCATTGTTTTGTACCCTGCTTTTGGCTAATTATAGTGAATTAAAGGGTTGGAGCATGGATGAAGCAGCTTGTAAACTGAAAATTGGACTGAATCTTGCAGCTAACTATAAAGAGGGTTCAAATTGGGCATGGTAGAAATTGCTAGATTACTCACACACGCATGGATGACTTCAAAAACCTCTTCAGACATGTTTTGACAAGGGAACATTATAACACAGCAAAAAGCTCCAGGAAAATGGATTTTGCATAATACCCCTTTTTTTAGTCTTGCCTTTGACATCTCCCTTCTGTCTCAAGGTGGTTGGGATGATCTGATGAACAGCCTGCAAGACAAAAGTGGATTTGGAATTGGTAGGAACCTCCCAAAATGTTTAGTTGATTTATGAATTGTGATTTTTTTTGGCCATTAACAGACTGTAGAGGATTTCCAAGAGCGCATATGTTTTCTTATGGATTGATTGCCTGTCTGGATGTGAGCTAATGACGCAGTACAGAATAGCATTTGGACTAAAGTAACTGTCTGAATAAGTACTGTTCTCCCTCTGCACAAATACCAGCTTTTCTTTTGCTCCAGTGCTGAGAATAATGACAAGAATAACAATACTGGCACTAGTTACAAAAAGCACCCATTACAAGGCAGTGCTTATGATGTAAAGTATATTTCTCACAAATACAAAAGAAAAGTGTTTCAATAAGCTCTACTGGTTTTTTTGGTTCGATATGAAGGAAGATTTTTTTTCTCTGAGATACATAGATTATCATCAAAAACATATCTTGAGGTGTGTTTGGTTTTATTCAAACATAAACCCTGCAGAAATGTAAGCTCAGTTATTATGCCAAACTGAAAACACTGTTCCACCTTGTACCGTATTTTTGGGACTATAAGGCGCATCTAAAATCATGACATTTTCTCAAAAATCAACAGTGGCCTTATAATCCAGTGGCCTTATGTATGACCTTTGGTTGTGTTTAACCTCCAACCAATTTGATGTTGTCCACATTAGTCTAATAAGGTATTAGTGGGCGAGTCAGGAGGAGTAATATGTTGGCGACATATAGGGCGACTGTGCAACATACCGGTAGTTCTGCCGTGTGCTGTACAAGGACCCAAAATGCCACCATTACCATGCAGATTTCAGGTTTTGTATTTTAGTGTTAAAACTGAACAATGTTGAGAGGGATCCGGGCATGTTTGATGCCCAAATCACCAACTGTTAAACTTGTATTTTTGTGTTAGCTACAACTGAGAGTTATTGTAAATGACCTGAATAAAGTTCGATTTATCCGACACACGTTTTGTTTTTCTTATTGTGCCTTATAATCCGATGCTCCTTATGTGTGGACAATGACACAACTGACATATTATTTGACACTGCGCCTTATAATCCGGTGCACTTTATAGCCCCAAAAATACGGTAAGTGTAACATCCTCTTAAATGTGCAGTATGTATGTTTTCTAATGGAGGGTCTGGCGTCTGCTTGTTTCCATAGAGATGCTATTGCCTGGAATGTTCCGCACTGTAGCATTAAACATGAATCTACATAGAAGCAAGTGGCTCAAACCAAGTTACAGATCAGATTTGAATAAGATCACAATAAGAATGCATGATTTTCAAGGTATTCTAAACAATAATAACTGTACTTGAATAAATGCAAGATTCATTTAAGGCCATACTGAACATTACCGAAACAAAGCATTTACATATGGAGACAAACAGGAGACAAAAACTTTTTATAAATAACTTAGAGCTTTACAAAGTGGCAAGAAATCTTACATCTTACTTCAAAATAACAGCACCTAAGAAGGCGTGAAAGTTCTAAAATGTAAGTAAAAAGCCTTTAAATTATACAAAATAATCCTGAAGGACTTGCCGGTGTCTTCAGTAATGTAAATAAGTTTCTACAGTTTGACATTCTCTTTGTCTGTCTTCTATAATAGCTGAGTCAGACACTCCGGATCACCATGGGATTGCTCAAAATACTCCTGTCCTTGAACGCGTCGTCTTGTCTTTGGGGAAGTCAGTTCACTCAAACGCCTCGTGTATGCTATAGATTTGCTGTTGGTGAAATAGACTTTGGCTCTGTCGTTGTGTATGACAAACAGGGAGGGTCTGACAGATTCTTTTGAGCTGATACCAAAAATCTATTCAACAAAGTCAATATGAAACTGGAGTAACCTTTTTTTAAACCAACTTAGAAATGCGATAAAACAGATTTTCTTTTAAATTGTTTGCAGTGGGCTGAAGTTATTTCTCACTTACCTTAAATTTGAGCATCCTAATAATACACCGCAATGTCACGGTACTGCTAACAACAACTAGCATGTTAACTGTCCACTTCCTGACTATGTCACAATAAAACATTGTACAATTAGATGGAGACAGCTGCTTATACATTATATCTGTACTGGGGAGACAAATTTTGGAACATGGAAATAAATGAGGTACAGGATCTTTAAAGTTATAAAAGTCAAAGCAAAGACCAGAAAGTAATGTTAAGTTATAGTAAATGAGTAAATGAGATGTTTGCTTTTGAAAAAACTTATATATTTATACCATATTTGTAATTAGTCTTGTACATATTTCCATTTTCACTCATTAGTCTGTTCAAAAAGTCAAATCTAGTGTAAAAAATTGGTAGCAAATATCATTAAAATGTTCAATATAAGACCCATAACCCATATCTATGAACTATATTATGCAAAATTTACTTTTAGCCATGTTATAATGATGTTACCTCCTCAGAAACATGCCTGGAGTTTTGTTTCATTCCATTCACACGTTTGAATAATCCTTTGTCATTGTCTGTCTGCATTTTCTGTCCAGCCTTTACCTTTTGTTTGGCAGAGACGGGTTATTCCAGAGCTGAAATTATCCAAATGACTCTAGTGAAGGTGCATGGAGTTAAAAAACGCACAAGAAAAACTAAATATGCAGGTGTCACGTGCGTGTGAATGGAAATAAAACACAAATCCGGGTATTTTTGATGACGATACATTAAAACACAGTGTAGAATAGCCCTTTAATGACGGAGATAGGTGCTTGTCTTCGCCCTCATCCTATACTTTTCTAATAGTCTATAGGGCAGAGCTGGTGTGGTCTCGCTGCTCCTCTTTGTGGCTCCGTAATTTAATCAAGAGCTTTCCAGAGAGGGCCTATTTACAGACAGATGGAGCAGATGGAGCGCACCCATACTTCTACTGCTGTTTGAATCCAAGTGAAAGCAATTTGTCAAGTACTTTGTGTCTAGTCGAACAGTGCAGTATTAGATGTGAACATAGGACAATGTAGGAGACCAACATGGAGATCGCAATGGACGGTTTAGTGACATTAAAATAGTTTATGGTGAAAAAAGTTCCTAAATGAATGAGGGTTTACACCTGCTTGTTACTAGGGGGAAAAAAAGGCAAATCACGTAGATAAATTCCTCAAATTGCCTCAAATGTTCCACAGTGGAGCATTAAGCTTATGTTTCCATGGAGACAAGCGATTTTTCCCACTTTACTCAGGTTAGATCTGTGGAGAGGTGACCCAAACCACATAAGAATTCAAGTATTTTTGCGCGATTTAAACACCAGTAATTGAATAAATGCGAGATATGGATATGTATAATGCCATAGTGCGGAATATTCCAGGCAAAACAATAAATAATATCCCCGTACAGAAAAGGCATCCATATATAAAAAGTTGCGCCTTTAGTGCCCCAGAGAAACTTTTCCTCTGCATTTGACCCATCCTTTAATGACAGGAACTGTGGGTCTCTAGAGCGTTAGGTTTGACTACGTAAACTAGAGGATTTATGTATTGTACAAGTTTAGGATGAAACCCACGCACAGGATTTGAACCCAGAATCTTCTTGCTCAGAGGCTAGAAGTTTAGCCACTCACCCACTGTGCCAACGTTTAATAAATTAAAGGGACACTCTGGGATTTTGGACTTGGGACCTTTCCCAGTGAGTGAGTGCAAATGTGTGGAGTCACTTTTTAAAATATTCCATCCAGTCCTTGTATTTGCAGAGGTCGTTGGTGCTAGGCTAGTGCATGTTAATGGTCTCCGTTAGCTAGTAAAACAGTCTTACCCACTCCACAAAGTACCAAATCTATTATTACCCCAGACTCTCGATGTAAATGCTTGTGTTGATAGAATCATTTTAGGAGTAAAACAAAAATTGCATAAAATCGCATGAATCGTCACATTTTGAGGGACTATTTTCTCAGATATCAGTCCGCCACTGCCCAGCTTTCTATCAGGAAGAGCAACTCGCTTCTACTTCTCAGGCGTAAATGCTTCAAATGCAAAGTTGCTTTTACTTTTAAAATTATTTTATCGACACAGACATTTACATCGACAGTCTGGCATTATAATTGTTTTATTTCGGTGCTTTGTGGAGTGAGTAGGACTGTTTTTAGTAGGAGGCTAACGAAACCCATTGACATGCGCTAGCCTAGCACCAGCAACCTCTGCAAATACAAGGACTGGATGGATTATTTAAAGAAAAAGGTGCCATGTCCTATAGGTCCTATGTCACACAAAAACATACCTGGAGTTGTGTTTTGTTGCATTCGTATGTTTGAGTAAGATTAACCCTTTATTATTTGTCTGGTTACATATGTAACGCTCAAAATGCTCTGTTCTGTCTTGTGGTGTCATGAAGGAGTAGTTTTCAAGTTAACGGCTGAAATGATCCAAATGGTTCCAGTGTGTGGAGTTTAAAAACACAGTGGAGCACTTTCTACATAACAAAACATCACATTACCGTATTTTTCCTAAAATAATAAATGATTCTAGTGAAGGTGAAAGGATTTAAAAAACACAGTTAAGCTTTTCCTGTATTACCACAGGGTTTGTGTGTTAAACATGTGTGAATGAAACAAAACAGAAACTCCAGGTATGTTTTTAATGAGTAAACAACATAATGAAATAGATCAGAAAACTGTTATATGGGCCCTTTAAGTACATGTCTCACAATTCTTCTAATCAGCTTATACTATAATATACCGTATTTTTCGGGCTATAAAGTGCACTTGGCTGTTTGGCTGTTTATTTGGACTCACCTGATCAAAGG
>KN490383.1:0-14328 GCA_000787155.1 Scartelaos histophorus
TATTATGTTTATTTATTTATTTTATTTATTGTACTTTATTGGACCTGTTTGTATTTGACCCATCTTTAATTATCTATCTCTGTTATTTTCTTGCAAGACTTGGTGAAACTGCATCTTTGTAAAGTATAGTGCAAATCAATTTTATTTTTTTGTCAGTATTTGGGGAGAAAAAGGTTGATTCCACCATTATTACATTACCAATTTTTTCAGTTCTTCTTCTACTTCTTCCTCACTGTAATGTACATGACAAAGACAGAAGCAGTGCTGGCATCTTTAACAAATGGACCCAGTTGTATCAGTCTTTGCTATAGGGCACTATAGAAACTCCACTGCACACATCGGCCTTGTGAATAACAAATGATGTGGACAAGCACCTATAGCGTGGCACTGGTGAGGTAACACATGCTCCAGGCTGCCAACAGACCTGACACTGGGCTGAAACAGAACGCCACGATTCATTTTGTTTCAGCTTTCTGTTATTATGCTACATTTTAAGGATTTTTCAAGATATATGTGTCCTGTATTACACAAAAAATACTCCTGTGAGCTTTAAGCCATGTTATTACCATGTTGTTTCATTCACACATGTTTGACTAACCCTTTATTATTAGTTTGTCTTGGTCTCCAAAGCTCAAAATGCTCTGTTCCACCTTGTGATGTCATGTAGTGGAAGTTAACGTCTAACTTTCATATCGACACCTTCCTAAAATAATCGTCATTTTTTCAGGTTTTTCAGGAAACACAAAAAACTACCCCCAAAATTGAAATTATTGCCTAAATAAAAAGTAGGCAAAAAGTGACTTAGGCGATTATTTTAGGAAGGTGACGATGTTGAGTTCAAGATTTTCCAAGGATGAAATGACCCATGTGATTCTAATCAAGGTGTAAGGACTTTAAAAACTACAGTGACGCATTTCCTGTTTTACCACATGACATCACAAGGTGGAACAGTGTTTTCTGTTTGAGAGAGGAACTCAGTTTAAATATGCAGGGTCTGTGCAAGTGTGAAGGAAACAAAACACAGCTCCAGGTATGTTTTTAACAAGGGAACAACATTATAACAGATCAGAAAACATCTTAATATCTTTTAAATGAGTAATCACTATGGCAAATTTCTCATCATTCTGAAACAAATGGATAAAATGCGGTTTACCATGAGAAAATCCACCAAACAAACAGAAAGTCAATGATTACCAGGACACAGGCTGCACTGTGGCCCTGGGTGTCAACATAATTAATGAAACGACTGGCTTTTTATGTGAGCAAAGACAAAAAAACAGGTCAAGTCATCTATAAGTCATCTTCCACTGTCATTACATTACAAAATCAATCTACATTTCACCTTAAAGGGGACTTATTGCACAAAATGGACTTTCATTAACTTTTACCCATGATATGTGATTAGTTTAGTTGTATTTTCATTGATTCATGCACATGTAAGCGCACAAAATAGCTGTTTTCAACGATAATCTAAGTTTTAAATTCTGATTCAAATAGCCAATTTTCAAAAGTTAAAAAAAAAAAAAAATTGTCATAATGATCAATGATCAATGATCAAGGATGACAATTATTACGATTTACAATGAACAAAATGTGAAATAATGATATGTATTTTATAGTTTCATACTAAATGCCCCAAAATGCAGACTATATCTTCTTTAATTTACCATGTGGGATGACTGTGAACCTATATTCTTTTTTCCAGGTGAATCTTATCTTCACCAAGACCCAATAGTACAATACAAAACACACTTATTGCAAACGTCAGTAATACAGATGGTGGTGGGAGTTAAAATAAAACGTCAGGCCACACAGGTTAAGGTTAAGGCTCGTCTCTATTGGCCCCATAGGGATTTATTTGGTCAAATCGAGGACTAGACTGTACTATATATGCTGAAATGTGTTTGTTTCTGGTGTATTGGGAAAAGGGAAAACCTATGGACGTCCAATTTCTACACTGCTACCCCTTATCTAAGCTGAGAAAAGACTCAAATGTGAACTGCTTAACTAAAACAAGAATCCCATTCATTTCAGAACATGTTTGTAGAGATATATACAGGGTAAGCTTCAGCTGGAATTATTTTAGTTCATGTTTTGGTTACTTGCTTTGGTTACTTTTTATTAAATTAGAAACGTTGAAAATTAACGAATTGGTGGAGGTGGTATTGCCTTCTTAAAACCATGTATAAAGCTCATCAAAAAGTTTTACCAGAGAAGATGCAAAATAGATTTCTAAAGAGAGAAAGTAGATACCAACTACGAGGAACTGATCTATTCTCTAAACCAGAGTTTAGAACAAACCAAAGGAAAGATGCATCTCAATCAAGGGAGTGAGTCTGTGGAACAGTCTTGAAACTGATATTAAAGAATCCAAGTCCATCTATATGTTTAAGAAAAGCTTGAAATTATCATTATTAAGAAAGTATAAAACTGTTATGTGACAGGATGATTTTGTGTTTTGTTCTTTTGTAAGGAATCTGTACATCTATGTTTGATTTTGTGTAATGTAACAACACACTGGAAGTGAAAATGTAAACACACTGGAAGTGAATAAGAGTTGATAAGGGGCAGATATTATAAACTTTTGCTTCTTTCTGTGCCTTTCATTCATGTACTAAAATTGTACCAAATCTGTAACACTGTCTGCAGATATGTTGCATTGACTTGTTTTGTTTTAATGAATGAAATAAATATTATTGAATTGAATTGAATTGAATTGAACTTGCACTGAACTTGAACTTGAAGTAAAATCACAATTAAATCTGAATCATTTGCGATTCATCTTGTAATCTTATATTTGTACCATATCATCCTCACTAAAAACTGAAACTAAAAAGCCAATTTTAAGGCTTCATTGTCCTGTTCAAATAGACAGTTTCTTGCATCACACTGAAACTCGTGGATACTCAGGTTTGAAATGTTGTTTTAATTTAATTTATTGCCAATATTACACTATTTTCTGATCTATGTTATAACGTTGTTTCCTCATCAAAAACATACCAGGAATTGTTCTTTGTTTCACAATACAGGAAGTGCTCCACTACGTTTTTAAACCACATACACCTTCACTTGAATCATTTGCATGATTTTCAGCCCAGGAATTGCTGATCTCTGTTGAACTGAAGGTAAAAGGGAACTTAAAAACATGCACTTTATGACATTACAAGGTGGAAAAGAGCGTTCTGAGATCAGCAAAGAGCGTTCTGAGATCAGGAGATGCTGCCAGACTAATAATGAAGCTTTACTCCAACATGTGTGAATGAAACAAAACTACTCCGGAAGGATTTTGACGAGGTAACAACATTATAACATCCCGTAAAGCTCACAAGGGAAAATATTATGAAATATCGAACCTCTAAATGAAATAATCTGGCGCGCTCTTAACATATTTACAAAGCTTGCCTCATATATATACTAAAGTCTATTCAAGTTACCTTATAGGCCTTTAACATCTAAACAAGTCTGATTTTAGCAGAGAACAACGTACAGTGTTTTGGTTTCATAATTTCCAAAAATCCAAAATTGTTTTCAGACATATTCATCTCTTCTGGTCCAGTTTTGTGTTGCACTTTCCACGGTGGGCCAAGCATAAGGAACGTGGATTTGTCCTGATCAAGGCGGATTACGCAGTGTTTATTTGGTAAATATTTCCCAATTGACTGGATTATCAAGCATCTCCTTCTGATTGGACACGCTCCGCTCGACCTGCTCCCATTATCCCGGTAAAAGAGGTATTCCATCTTTATTTTGGCCGTTATTTGATGATTACCAGAACTATTGCACATGTTCTACCGCTACGCCCGCAGCCTGACAGTAGTTAAGTGTATTTTTATATCTTTTATATCTCATTACATAAACGTTAATGTTGTGGAGGCACTGATCTGGGCTTCGGAGAGAGTCATTTCAAGTGCATTTTCATCTATTATTGTCCTCTTCAAAGATGGTACGCTTACAAAAATGCATTCCTTTGATGTAAGAAAAATATATTAAGATTGACAGATTTGGAACACTTTTTTGTGACATCTCAAATCGCTGTTTCTCTCCAGTTATTTTCCAAAAGCAGGAAACAGCATTCTAACTTATAATGTAGACCTCAGAAAACATATTTTAAAAAATGCATAAAAGGTGATTAAAATCCTTCTGTGAGTGTTTAAAGGTGTAATATGTAACTTTTCTGGTGTATTTTCTTCCACCTGCTGTTATTGCTTTGTCTGATATGTACCACTTTATGGCATTAAACCTAAAATCATGAGTCTGCTCTGGTACTGATGCAGTTATAGATAGTATTAGTAGTATATACAGTCGCAATTAAATACTTTTAAGTTTGCAATATTGTAAAATACCACAATGTTTAAACGCGATATGTAATATTTAAAAGCAATGAGCGACCCTATACAGGTCAAATGTTAAAGCTCCAGTATTTCACTTGTGATCTTTTAGCTCTGTTATAATGTTGTTTCCTCATCAAAACCAAACCTGAGGTTCTGTTTTGTTTTATAAACCTGAGGCTGTTTTGTTTTATTCACACATGTTAAGTAGCTGTAAGAGTGACCCATTATTATTAGTCTGTCTACATCTCCAAAAGTCACAATGCTCTGTTCCACCTTGTGATGTCATAGAGCAGTGGTCTCCAACCTCCGGTACCGGTCCGTGGGTCATTTGGTACCGGGCCGCACAGAAAGAATAAATAACTTTATTTATTTCAGAATCTGAAAGATATTTTATTTTGAAAAATTCCCAATTCTCTGTTACATCGTCTATGTCACTATGACACAGGTCCAGGCTCTTCTCGGCTGGCGCTAAAATGAAACCCAGGAGCAGCAAAATGAGTAAAAAACAAACGTATTTGGAAAGTTTCTTTGCAAAGGGGAAAAGGCCCAGTCAGGAGACAGAAGAGGAGCCTACGACTTCCAAGAAAAAGAAAGCTACATTTAATAGACAATATCAGGAGTCCTACTTAAAATACGGATTTATCCCAATATCCCAATAGGAGATTCCCACGCACCGAGGCCGCTCTGCATAATATGCGGCGACCGGCTCTCGAATGAGGCAATGAAGCCTCAAAACTGCTTCACCACTTGGAATGCAGCTCATATCATATTATTTTGTTGTATTTATCTGCCACACCTTAAACGCCGGTCCCTGAAAATATTGTCTGACATTAAACCGTGGGGCAAAAAAGTTTGGGGACCACTGTCATAAAGCACTAGTTTTCAAGTTAACAGCTCCTTTTATCATTTGGTCAGTAAAAAATGGTAATTCCTTAGCTGGAATGATCCAAATGACTCTAGTGAAGGTGGACAGAGTTCAGAAATACATTGGAACACTTCCTGTATCACCACATGACATCACGAGGTGTTTTCTATGTGAGGTTTACTTGTGTTAAACATGTGTCAATAAAACAAAACACAACTCCAGGTATGTTTATGATGAGGAAGCAACATTATAACATCGACCATTTCATTTACCACTGTATGTGCAATAAATATCGAACCTCATTCTATCACTCTAACATCATGTAGTTAACACTGTGAGAGGGTTACTCATGGTCCAGTTAGAAGGTCAGTGGTTTAAACCTGCTGTTGTGTCCCAGGCCATGTCACTCACCTTTGCATATGGCAGTGAGTGAGTGGTGGTCAGAGAGGTCACTGACAGACCCCAGGGCCGCTTGAGTTGGCAACAATAGCGGCTTTGTACATCTGGAAAGGCGCTATATATATATATATAAGGGTTGTTTTATTGTGAATATAATGGTATCCCTGCATGAATAAAAAGGATAAAAAATTGAAAGTACGTGAACTTTGAAAAGCAGTGGGGATTACGAAAAGCATAAAAAGCATAAAATATAACAAAAGAGTCGTTGAAGAAGTCATGGATCATTGTACGTTCATCTCGCAGAAGATTGGGGCCAGCGCGTGCGAGCAAACGCTGCTATACTCAAATTTGGTGTCACTGTCCTGATTCAAATTCAATCAAACAGAATAAACGTAATTTGCTTCATGCAGTCCCACCCAGGAGCAGCCTCCATCTCCTCCGCTGGCCCATTTTACACTTCAAAGCACCATTGACCGATTGCTTTTTCTGGTTCCCGAGGATTTGTACATGATTCGAGTCTGCAGAAACATATGTGGCTCCTCGGTGGAACTGGTGGACTTTTGACTGCACCTTGGGGAGCGCAGTACAGTGAGAAGAAGAACAAAGCTTACCTCTGCTTTACAAAGGTTAATGAGAATAGGTTCAAACTAGACACAGCGTTTCTACCGTGTTCTACACAGTGCAGGCGTATGGCTGGTTTCCTTTCATCGCTGTATCATGTGGCTCTGGGAGTGTGCTAGTGTCGTACTGACGTGTCTGGGGAGAGGGAGGATAACGTCATCACTGCAAACACACTATTCTGATCACTGCTTTTGACCACTACCTGCACTACAATAGTTACTTTAGAGCACGGTGCTTCATTAACTATAACTGTAGAAATGAGAAATAGGTTTAAGCTTCTAAGTTTCTTTGTAACCTTGTAGCTTTACACACAGTTATGTTTTAAGAGATTTTAAGACTCTATAAATATTTGTAGTGTATTTAGTGATTGCATGGTCTTAATTACCTTTGTGCTGAAACATGTACATTCCCCACTGCAATAATAATAATACATCAGACTTTTACATATAAAATAGGTAACAAGAGGAAAAAGTAGATAATGTGCGGAACAAATACAGTTTTATCTTGTCTTATCAGAATCAAGGATGTCACTCTACACAACATAGGGGATTACAATTTGTAAAACAGAATACAAGTACACTGTGTGATGGTTCACACAGTCGTGTGTGGCGAGGACTGAGCTTGTCAGGCTCTAGGCTCCATGCAGTAAAGTCACATCAGTTGTATTTGTCAGCAGAGGCAGCAGAGAGAGGGGCTCACTCTGCAACCAAGACTCCAAAATATCAAACAAGCTTAAAACATGTAAAACTGGTTGTGTTGCTGGAAATCTTGAATGATTTAATGTATATAAATGCCTTGGTTGTTTTTAGTCAGAGCATTGTTGGTCTCCAGCAGCTACTCAACATCTGTTCATCCTATGATGTGGAGCACAATATGAAGTATAATATAACCAAGAGTATGGCCATGATCTGTAGGACCAAAGAGGACAAGCATATGACATATCCTGACTTTTGCCTAACAAATGTTGAGTTGACTGTTAACAGTGAAATATCTTGGGCATTTCATCACTGTGGACATGGCAGATGATGCTGATGTGTACAGACAGTGTAGGACGCTCTATGTTTAGGCAAATACTCTAAGTTTGGCTCTCGTACATATTATGTATGTTGCTATTGTTTAAATAATATTTTACACCATTGCACACAACCCATCTCTGGATTAATTACAAAAAAGCCAGTTTGCAGAGCGCGCAGGTGGCCTACAATGACACTTTGTGTTTGCTTTTGAGGAGGCCACGATGGACAAGTGCAGCTGAGATGTTTGTAACTGCAGAAGTGAACACTCTGCAAGCTGAACTCAGAACTTTAATGTACAGTTTTATCTCCAGGCTGAACAAATCAGATAATGAAATGTCAGTGCAATAAGATACCAGTCCAGTTGATGGAGACACTGGTATGTTTGTCTTTTAAAAACATAAATGTTTATTGTTTTGTATTGTTACTGTCCTTGTCTGTTTTAAAAATAGACTATGAGTCTGGAATAAAGATGAACTGAACTGAAGCACACTAGACATCAATCACAGCTCCTCTTCAGCCTCTTCTTCTTAAATGTCTTGCCCAAGGACACACTGGCAGTATTAATCAGATTATAGGAAGACCACTCTAGTCCCTGAGCTCCTGTCGCTTCACCGCCGTCTCCGCCCTGAAGGATATGCACAATAATATGAAACTCTGAATCTGACTCCGCTGGAATGTTAATGGCCCTGGTCTCACGCCCGAACAGCAGCACATGTTAGTCGTATGTGAGTGATGTTAGCAGAGTATTCGGAGTATGCGGCGGTGCGGTTCTCAGGCATGTGGACTCATCATTACAGTGGGATTGTGCGGGTGTCAAACGTGCCTCGCTCCAGTCGCGGTGGCTTCTTAACCTTATGAGTTGTGCTTACAGTAGTGCAACCCAATCCTCCACTACAGGAGAGCGGAGTGCGGCGGGCTCGCAGATAACCCACAGACGTGACACTGAACGGAGCTCTGGCCCCGGCTCGTGCGTCACTCAGCACAGCGAGTGGACACAGGAGGAGGGAGGAAGTAGGGCACCCAGGATGGCTTGAGTCAACAATAGCCTATAGTTAGTTGTAGTTATATAAGATCAGATAAGAAGGAACTCTTGTCAAACATGAACATTTACACTTTAAAGCAGACCTATTATGCACATTGGACTTCACAGGGCTTTGAACCATCTTATGGTTGTTTTATCCTCTCATTTACCCTCTCAAAGTTGCATTTGGAGTGTTTGAGGCAACTTGAGTCGCTTATTTTTTTATTTATTTTTTGATAAATCTTTTTATTGAACATTTTCTTTTAAGTAGAACAACAAAACAACCCTGCCCGCCCGCCACCCGTCTGCACCAGCAAAAATAATTTAAATAAAAATGACATAAAATTTGGAATGTAGTATACAAAATAGTACATCCAATAGTACTTCAGCACTGCAGTATAAAAGTTGTTAACATGTTGTCCAATCCTTCTTAATGATTGACTAAATATAACAGAAAAAAAAACAACAATGTTACAATGTTACAATGTCAAAATATAAATTTTAACCCAAACCAAGCCCAATTATCACAAGTTTAAAACTTTTGAAATCAGACATTTATCAGTTTTTTTAAGAATTCAAAATATTGAGCCAAAAAAATAAATAAACAAAATATAATAATAATAATTATTATGTCTGATTCAGAAGAAAAAGAAAAAATAGTCGCTTATTTTCAAGAATCCATATTGCCCAACAGTCCCTGCTTTCACCGCCACTGGCACACGCCCACTGCTCTGTACTTAGCTCCTTATCCAATTACATTTTCATACACATAGGATTAGACGGCGTTGCGAAGTCATTTTGGTACAAATGAAAAAAAAAATATATCTCACTGGTGCTGTGTGGGGCTTTCTGCTCTTTGTTGTGAGGATGTTACTTTTATCAAGTTGTTTAAGATGAATATTGTGGTTTAAATTGAGCAAATTACAACATAATGGTCCTATGGGTGTCGTAGATCTTCTTTAACTGGAGTAAACAAAGCGTGATGTCCAACGTTTAATTGATATTGGACAATTAGTATGATTGGCAAAAGGAAAATAAATTTGTCAACTGGACAAAAGTTATTTGGTTGAATACGTTTAGTTTCTATGCAATTACTTTGTATTTAGCCCCTCCCTGCAGGCAGATATAAGGCTGTGTTTTCCAGCATTCTGACCAGAACTGAAGAAGCAGCTTGGATGAGCTGCGAAACGTATTCAACCAAATAACTTTTGTCCAGTCGACAAATTTATTTTCCTTTTGCCATGGATTCTACCTGGACGACTGAGGGATTTTTCACACAATTAGTATAATTCGTTATTTAGTAGGTAGTGTAACTTAATGGATACTTCAGTGGTACTTGAACTGAAACTTGGAATATTACTTGGTTAACATTAATAAGTACTTTATACATATACACTAACACAAAATCACTACTAATTAGCCATTAATACTATAACCATAATGATACCAACTAATTATAATTATACCAATGAGGAGCATCTTGTTAAAAAAACTGTAAATACAAGCATTAGAAGGATGCATTTTTGTGTGTTATCTCAGCAAAATGTGATTTAATGTACAAGCATATACAACGTAATGGGAACACTGCGTCCTAGAAGAATAATTTAATCGTGAATATGATAAAAGCTCCACAATAACAGAATTACGCTAAGATGTTGAATCTTTACAACGTGTTAAACATACAAAGACACTCACGATAACAAAGTGATTGAATTTCCGAGGTATAAGGTGATTCTAGACCCAGGTTTGATCTCGTATATAAATGACTCCACTTCCACTTAAAAGCATTTGTTATAGTGAGGAAATTTTATTCATGCCCTAGAAAGACGGACTCCCTGTGGACTGCTTCTATTGTGGCGCTTCAATTTACTGTAAACACATTTGCTTCATTGCACTACATAGCCTAAGAGTAAGTCTAATATAATCTACTGTAGTAATATTTTTCCAGATATTTGTGGGAATTACATGTTTGGGCCCCACTGAAATTAAAGGGACTATATTACACAATTTTTACAAAGTGATACAGTAATATACAGTAAAAACTCTATACAGTTGGTATTGCAAATCTCTACTGAACTAAAGGTAAAAGGTATATGTTAACTAAAACTACAGCTTCATGATATCCTGTTTTTGATGAGGGAACTACATTATAACACGGCTTAAATCCCCCAAAAGTAAATTTTGCGTAACATTAGGACCTTTAAATAACTGGTGAAATACAGAGAACGATTCACAATTCAAAATCACAAAAGTCAGTCTTCCATTTATATTGTTTTCTATTGTTCACATCCAACTTACAGATAAAGTTATGTTCAAATTCTGTAAGGGAGACAATAATCCTGAATAGTTTTGGAAAAGTATCAACATTTTGACAAGCATAATGTTTCAATTGTACGATTCTTCAGTGCACATTTTAGACGTGCCAAGGAGGATAAAAACATGATAGAAGAATGAAATATGAACTAATAAACTAATACAAGAATCCCATGTCTTTAGGAACATATTTGTAGAAGAGGTCCAAACTACAGGGTTAGATTAGGTTAAGTCATGACGGCCATGTCAATGTGGAAATCCACTTGTTTAAACTTAATTGAACAGTTTTGGAGGTTCTGAGCTTTCACATGAGGCATGACCCTGTCCATATACTGAGAAAGAACAACTTGTGTGTGTCCTCTTTATGTAGGTCGGGAATTCACACATCATGGAATGTTGTTTAACTACAGTCAATTAATCAGAAAGCCACAGTCTACAGAACTGTTTAAATCATTTGCTGAATTGGCCATAAACAAGTAACAATCCATGTTTATAGAGTTATTACCTGGACAGTCCGCGTATTTGTTTAAAATATTTTTTATTTAACCGTTAAGCCATTCCTTTCCATTATATGTAGATATAGATTAGCTAAGTTGCTAATAAGTTGCTAAGGTACGAGCGTTATGCTGTTTGAAAACATTCAGTGAAATGCACTGAGTGGAATACACTTGCTTATGTGAAATCTCTCCACACTTGCTGGAAGTGGCGACATTCTAAAGAATTGGAGCAGCATGAGCACTTCAGATGAGCATAAGTAGGGCCTATGTTAATAGAGATGTTGCACTGTTTTCTATGTTCCATCCCAAGCGTTGTTGCTATAAGTCCATGGGAGTGGATCTCTCCTTCACTGTGGTTTCTGTTTTTTTTTCCCACTGGGTTTTTTTTCGAGTTTTTTCTTGCCGAAGAAGGAGGGTCTAAGGACAGTAGATGCTTGGACAATTATCTATTTGCCTGCTTGTTGCTGGACATTCTGTATTTTTGAATTATTAATTATTATTATTATTTTTTTCTTATTCTGCTTCATTCTCTGACATCTTTGTTTGCTTTAACAATTTTGTGAAGCCCGCAGAGATAACTGTTGTTATGATTTTGGGCTATACAAAAATAAATTGAATTGAATTGAAATAATTGCATCTATTTAAATTGCATTTTTTATTTAATTGCAACTAATCTTTCAATTCTAGTGCACAGTTAAGTATAAAACATACTTGGTAGCACTTTTACATTAACCTACACAGACTATAACATGTGTCATCTTTAACACTGAGCTCCCCGTTCTAACCCTGAGTACAGTTGTGCACTGTGATGTGGAAGTTCCTGTGTCCCTCTTCACATGAGTGGAGTGACTGTGGCTTGTGCGTCATCACAACATATGAGCTTGTTTACAGTCAACGGCGTTGTCAGTTAGGCCATACTGAACATGTCTGACGCTGTGTGTGAACCAGCTGCTGTCCCATACACTAGAATACAACCACCAGCTGTTTACACGGAGCCACTGCACTGGATCAATGAGCACTTTCCTTATGGGACTAATGAAGTGGATGTAAACATGATGCTCTATGTGGAATTTTAAAGCTTGTATTGTTTTGTGATAGAGCTGTCAGCTAATTTCAATTAAAAGGAAAATAGTGTGTGGATATATGGGATTATCCAGTGCACACATGTTTTTCTCCCGGTCCTGTTCAGAGGTCGCCATGCTAGGTATTGATTGATCTATTATTATTAGTTGCTGTTCTCCACCGTACTACCTACTGTAATTATCTAGTGCACTTGCTTATGATCTTATTGGACAAGAAATGTAGTTATTATTCTGCTTCCTGTTATATGCAACATTTTGAGGACTTTTCGTATTCAAAAGGTATTTTCTTTTATTTTCTTAATCGCTATGGTAACAGTAAACCTGGATAGCAAGATGAATACTCGTCATGTGGGGCGCGACCATTGATGGAGCAGATCATTTTGAGCTTTGGAAAAGAACATTATAACATGGCTTAAAGCTCACAAGAGTTGATTTTCAATAACAAAAGTTTAATTTCTTTGCTTATCCAGCTGTTGTGATGCTTTGACCAATCAGATTGAAGTATTTGTCATGATGTTCCTGGTCACTTTCAGCCCTTCCAGTGCATACTTCCATTCAGGGCGCTACACATGATCTGAAGTCAGCCAGGTTGGCAATGACCCTCATTTTTCATCATTCTAAACCCAGGAATACATTTCTGTTATCTATAAACTATTAGCGTGGTCCCTTAAGATGCATCAGTGCTCTGTAGCATTGACCTGCCCTGAGCTTGGCCGCCCTCATTTACTCTTATATAAGTGTGTTCCATTATCTCCTATGGCCCCGTACAGTGTGTTTATGTAGATGTGCACTCATTACCTGCTGTCTAATGATGTATGGCTCACTTGTCTTTAAGGGTGTGTACACATGTGTATGATGGATGAGGCTGTCAGTCTACCATTAGCACGCCTCACACTTTTCATTCACAAATGTTAAGTGTTGTAGCCTGCCCTTTATCAGTCCGTCTATAGCGTCACCCTCACATTCTTGTGTTTATTTATGCATGAGAGAAAAGCCTTTTATAAAACAGCTTTACAATACAGTGTGCACTTAACACTAATGTCTTTAACTACAATAGAAATGTCAATATATATGCATTGAATGGATTGGATGTGTAGGCTAAATATAGCTAATGGATTGTGTGTATACATATTGCATTGTAAATAGTAGTGTGATGTGCCTGCATGCAACTGTGCAAGCATTTGTACAAAAAATAGGTAGTAAAATAAGTTAAAAAAAATAAAAAAAAGTTAAAATACAAAAAAACAAAACAAAAAAGGTAATGATCAGACCTTCAGCCTGATGTTTGTCAGTGTAGTTGAGCAAAAATAGTTTTGGCCCTTTACAGATATGCTAGTATTCTCCAATATATGGTTGACAATGGACAATTGACTGATTTCAGATGTGGAAGTTGGAGTTGTTTTTCTGATTTGTCCAAGCATTCATGCGTGATTTTCAACTCAGAAAAACATTTTCTCAAGTTCCCGAGGACCACATTCCTAGTAAAGGAATGGAGAACTTTTCATGGACATTATTGCTGTGCCTGTGATATTCACCAGTATGACATTAAACACATTTATCTTCATAAAAAACAAGCAGGTGACACCGCTAAGCCAGGTTACTGAGGCCAGCCTGCTCACAGTTGAATGTTTTTAGCAGTACAAATACCTATATTTGGATAAATGTTGGAGAGATGGACATGTTTAATGCTACACTGTGGAACATTCCAAAGAAAGCAATAACATCACCATTGAAACAAGCAGGTGATAGACATCCTACCCCCATCAAAATTACATAGCCCACCTTTAAGAACCATAACTTTCACTTGACTGCTGACTTCGAGACCATCTTGCCACTAATGTTACAAGACCAAAGGAAAAAGGGGAACAGAGAAAGTGAGTGTGGCGCAGCGCTGTTTATTTAACATAGTGATTACGATCGGACAAGGTGAAGGCAACGTTTTTACTGAGGGTGTGATCCTCAAGACAGGAACAGAGGAAGGACAGGCCAGGAGGAGCAGGGGTGTGAGGAGGAGGGGGCCATCTGAAATGAGAGATAGAAAAGAGCAAAAATCAACAACATCTGGGAGCCATCAGTCAGTGGAAGGAAAAACGCTGGTCTCAGCTTAAAACCTGGCCCCTCTGCACCGACTGCCTCCTCGCCTGCTTCATATGATCCAATCGCCCTCTCCCCAAAGACCTAAC